>CM028752.1:36143927-36333565 GCA_016801395.1 Leptodermis oblonga
ATTCATTTTTCAAATGTAATGTATAACCTTTCAAGACATTGAAAGATAGATTCGATTAAGAATTTAGCTATACAATTATTTTGGAGTTACAAAATACAAGAAACAACACTTTTTGTATGGGATGGTGATACGTACCTGATTCACAAAGATTGCTTCAACCAAAGGGACCCCTTCAACCCAAGGGACTCGGTCATGACTTGTGTTACTGGCCATTCATTTCCCTTCTGTTTTGCATTCTGTTTTGCATTCTGTTTGCATTCTAGTTAATAGGATGGTCTTTGGTGATGATCCCAGATTGTAAGGGATTCTAGTAACCCACAGTAGTGTAATTTCCAGCTCTATAAATAGAGCTTCCCGTAGGAGCAATAAGAAATATACACTGAAGCTTTTCTTTCCTCCTTCTTTTCTGAATACTTTCTCTCCCCCCAAATCCCCTTATCAAGTGGTATCAGAGCCACAAGCTCTTGAGCCATGGATACTCGAAACAAGACGAATGCAGAATTTCGCGACTTTGCAACGGAAGCCCTCGCTCGACATGAATCGAGTTTTGACCTGCTCCGTTCGGCATGGAAAAAATGATGGCGGACCTCCAAGCTCTTCGGGCGGAACGAACCCAAACAATGTCAACCCCTTTGGCCACGAACAGCCCGGCCAGAACCAGTACACACCCGACTACACCAGACTCCAGTTCCCAAAATTTTCCGGCGAGGACCCCCAGGGATGGCTCTACAAAGCAGAGTAGTACTTCAAATTTAGGGGCACCTCCCCGGACTTGAAGGCTCCTATTGCGTCCTTCCACCTTGAAGGACTGGCCCTACAGTGGCTACAGTGGGTCGAGAAGAAAAAGGGTCCGCAAAGTTGGGACGAAATCACCACCGGAATCCTCTCTCGATTCGGTCCGACAGCCTACGAGGATCCCTCAGAAGCGTTGACTCGACTACGGCAAACTTCCACCGTTGCTGAATACCGGCCGCCTTTGAACGCCTCTCCCACTGGGTCGACGACCTTCCTGAACCATTCCTGATTGGGTGCTTCATCGCGGGCCTCCGGGATGATATCCGGTTTGACGTACGGATCAGGAACCCCAAGTCCCTGTCCGATACCATTGGGGTCGCTCGACTGATTGAGGAAAAAAATAACCTCACAGCCAAGGTCACCACCGCCTCGCGGTCTTTTCATACCACCGTCGCGAGCCCCCCAGCCGTTGGCCTGCTCGGACCGCCGCCAGCTACTCGCGCCAACAGCTCAACCACAGGTTCAGCTTCCCGACAACCCACCACCACCCGCAAACTCACCCCCGATGAAGTGGCTACCCGGCGTCGCAACGGCTTCTGCTACTACTGCGATGAGAAGTGGGTTGGAGGCCATCGGTGTCGCCGGCCGCAATTGTTCATGATCGAAGAATACCCGGAGGTACCGGAGGACGAAGTGCAGCCAGCCGGTGACTCAGGTCCAGTCTACGATGAGCCCCCGCCAGAGATCTCATTACAAGCCATCTCAGGAACTTGTCATCCACGCACCTTAAGAGTTGCCGGAAAATACGAAACCAACCGTTGATGTTGCTCATAGACGGGGGGGCAGCACCCACAACTTCATTAGCCGGGCCACCGTCCAGAAACTCGGCCTACCGGTCGACCCCCACAAGGCACTCCAGGTGACCGTTGCTAACGGAGAACACATCACTTGCGCCGGTATTTGTCGGAATATCACCATCTGGGTAAACGGCAAGGCCATCACGGCGGATTTTTTCGTCCTCCCGACCGCCGCCTGCCAAGTGGTCTTGGGGTTCAATGGTTGCAAACCATCGGACCTATACGAATGGATTATCAGAAGAGACGACGATGAATTTTACGGTGAATGGAGAGGAGCATACTTTTACGGGAATACAACCCAGTATTACAAGCCTTGAACGAAAAGGACTCCTACTGTTTGAATGGAACTGGATTTTTATTCTTTCTTGCAGTAGAAGATACCACCCCTCAAACAGAACCCCACCCATCGGACCTCTCGCACCTTCTGGATGAGTTCGAGTCCCTCTTCGACAACCCCACCTCCCTCCCCCCAAACAGATCCCACGACCACCACATTCCTTTACTCCCCAACTCCCAACCAGTGAGTGTCCGTCCATATAGATACCCCCACTACCAGAAAACTGAGATCGAAAGATTGGTCCAGGAACTCCTGCACTCCTCACTGATCCGCCCTAGCCGAAGCCCGTTCTCATCTCCGATCCTTTTAGTAAAGAAGCCTGACCACACCTGGCGTTTCTGCGTGGATTACAGGGCCCTGAACTTGATTACCATCAAGGACAAATTCCCCATTCCGGTGATTGATGAGCTGCTCGACGAGCTACACGGGGCGGTCTTCTACTCCAAGATCGACCTGACGGCCGGGTACCACCAAATCAGGGTCGCACCCGAGGATATCCGAAAACGGCGTTTCGGACCCATGAAGGACACTACGAATTCCTCGTAATGCCCTTCGGCCTGACAAATGCTCCCGCCACCTTTCAGAGTCTGATGAACGAACTATTTCGGCCCCACCTCCGTAAGTTCATCCTTGTGTTTTTGACGATATTCTGATCTACTCACGCTCCTGGGAAGATCACTTGGATCACCTACGGATAGTTTTTTCCATCTACGGGACAATCAGCTGTTTGTTAAGCGAAAAAAATGCAGATTCGGGGTAACAGAAGTCGACTACTTGGGCCATATTATCTCCAACACAGGGGTGGCGGTGGACCCCTCTAAGATCCAGGCCGTACAGGACTGGTCCACTCCCAAGAACCAGAGAGCCGTTCGTGGATTCTTGGGCTTGGCCGGGTATTACCGGAAGTTTATTAAGCATTTCGGGATTATTACAGCTCCCTTGAACCAGTTGTTGACAAAGGAAGGGTTCCGATGGACAGATGCTTCCCAACAGGCCTTCGACCAATTAAAAAAGGCCTTGACTACAGCCCCGGTGCTAGCTCTTCCAGACTTCACCCAACGCTTCATCATTGAGTGCGACGCAAGTGGTACAGGACTTGGAGCGGTTCTATCACAGACCAACCAGCCAATTGCCTACTATAGCGAAACCCTCAAAGGCTCAGCACTGCAGTTATCCGCCTACGAAAAAGAGATGCTTGCCATCGTCAAAGCAGTTCGTAAGTGGCGGCCATATCTACTGGGTAAGCCCTTCATAGTACGCACGGATCAACAAAGTCTCCGCTACCTGCTAGAACAGAGAATCTCCACTCCCGCTCAAGCCCGTTGGTTACCCAAGCTCATGGGGTACAACTACGAGATTGAGTATAAAAGGGGCCCCGACAACAAGGCAGCAGATGCACTCTCCAGACAGATGGAATTCCAGTTTACCTCCGTCTCTGCACCCCGGACTGATTGGTGGGCCCAACTCCAACAAGAAGTCCAACTCGACCCTTATTACACCACTGCAGCTTCCGGCCTGGGCGCCAACTTGGCTTTACGTGACGGAGTTTGGCTCAGGAAGGGTAGGATCTTCTTAAGTCCTCATTCCGCCTTCGTCCCCACCATTCTTGGGGAGTGCCATTCTTCCCCGACGGGGGGCCATTTCGGGTTCCACAAAACTCTGAGTCGAATCCGGCAAGGCTTCACGTGGCCAAACATGAGGAAGACGGTAAAGGAGTTCCTCCAGGCCTGCGATATCTGCCAGCGATTCAAAACAGACACCCTGCGACCCGCAGGGCTGCTACAACCCTTGCCGATCCCCGACAGAATCTGGACAGCTGTTTCCATGGACTTCATCGACGGCCTTCCGCCCTCCAAGGGGCACACGGTCATCATGGTGGTCGTTGACCGCCTCAGCAAATTTAGCCACTTTATTCCCTTGAAACATCCTTACACCGCCCTAACGGTTGCGCGAGCCTTCGTTGCAAACATTGTTAGGCTTCACGGGTTCCCGACCTCCATCGTTAGTGATCGGGATAAAGTGTTCATCAGCTCTTTTTGGCAGTCCCTCTTTAATCTACAAGGGACAAGGTTATGTATGAGCTCAAGTTACCATCCCCAGTCCGACGGCCAGACCGAAGTGGTCAATCGGACCCTGGAGCAGTACCTGCGCTGTTTTTCAGGAGATCGCCCGAGCCAGTGGCTGGAATGGCTACCCTGGGCCGAGCTGAGCTACAACACATCCATCCACTCTGCCACCCAGACGACCCCATTCGAAGCGGTGTACGGCATTCCCCCGCCCCAAATATTATCTTATGTTCCCGGCACTGCTAGTCTCCCCACCGTCGACAAACATCTTTGCGACCGGGATACAATCCTTCGGGAGCTCCGACACAACCTCTCCCTCGCTGGTCAATGCATGAAGATCCAGGCCGACCAACACCGCCACGAGGTTACCTTCGAAGTGGGCGATTGGGTCTATCTCAAGTTGCAACCGTACCGGCAGACCACGGTAGCTTTCCGTGCATCCCGAAAGCTGTCTCCGCGCTTCTTCGGGCCCTACAAAATCTTGGAGTGGATTGGACCAGTAGCGTACCGCCTGGAGTTACCCAGCGGCTCCCAGATCCATGACGTTGTTTATGTCAGTAAGCTCCGCCGACATCTGGGCCCCCTCCACACCACGGTCTCAGGCGACCTTCCGTCGATGGATGATACCGATGGCATCAGGCCTCAACCCGAAGCGCATTTGGACACCAGGGTTTCCCAGAAAAGCAAATACCGCCCCAAAACGGAGGTGCTGATCAAATGGGAAGGGGTGCCGGCCGCCGAAGCCACGTGGGAAAACGCCTGGCGGTTCGCCAGAACCTATCCTGAATTTCGCCTTGCGGACAAGGCGAAGCTTAACGGGGATGGAATGATACGTACCTGATTCACAAAGATTGCTTCAACCAAAGGGACCCCTTCAACCCAAGGGACCCGGTCATGACTTGTGTTACTGGCCATTCATTTCCCTTCTGTTTTGCATTTTGTTTGCATTCTAGTTAATAGGATGGTCTTCGGTGATGATCCCAGATTGTAAGGGATTCTAGTAACCCACAGTAGTGTAATTTCCAGCTCTATAAATAGAGCTTCCCGTAGGAGCAATAAGAAATATACACTGAAGCTTTTCTTTCCTCCTTCTTTTCTGAATACTTTCTCTCCCCCCAAATCCCCTTATCAGATGGCGGAGGAAGTAATTCTTATTAAAATAAATGATTTACGATTTTTTTCAATTATATTTTCATCTTTTAAGTAAAGATTACTCATACTAGTTAGCAGTGGCGTAACCAAGAATTATTGAGCGAGGAGTCTAAATTATAGTTAGTGCATGTTCTTTTTTGTGTCTCAGGTAGTCTCGAAGAGGATCAAAACCCTCACCACAAAAAGAAAATTCAATACTAGTATACCAAAGAAAAATTGGGGGTTTGGAGGTTTTTAGATCAGTGGCAGAACCACATGCAACTTTGCCCCACCTCATTTTTTCTGAAACACACATATTATATTATAAATTATTTAAAATTTAAGATTTTTTGAGTAATTGTCTACCAAAAATTATAAAATTTTGTGGTAGAATTGAGATTGACAATATAAAATTTTGATATTTTATTATAATATGAAAAAAATATTTTTATCCGAAATATTTTGCCCCTTTTAAATTTAGAGGTCTAGCTCAGCAACTACTTCAGACCCCTCTGGACCCTCCTAACTTCGTCTATGCTAGTTAGACCATAATAGTATTGATAAAAATATAAAAAGTATTTTAAAAATACGACTATTTCATTACGTTTTATATTTTTGATGATTATTTAAATAAAGAATAATAAACATAAAATTATTAATATACTTAACAATTATGCCAGTTCAAAAGCTTTAAAGAAAAACCTAGAGAGGGCAAGCGCTGTCACGAATCCTCTAGCAAGAAAAGAAAGTAGCTCGCGATCAACACAATCGTGGGATTTTACGATCATATCGCACTCTTTACGCGAGCTAATTATTTTAGATGTTAGGAATTTTTTTTACTTACGAACCTATCGCGCTCTTTGCGCGAGCTAATTAATCTAAATGTTAGAAATTTTCTTTACTTGCGAACCTAAAGTGTTTTTAATCTCTGATTGAGTTTAATAAAATTTCCACTAAAAAAAAAATTGCTTTTAAAAAAACCTATAAGGAAAAAAGAAAAAGAAAACGCGATGATCTAGAACAGGCTGCAACATGTATTGCACAAGATTAATTAATGACTTAAAGGCTAAAAAGCATGGTCAATTTTGACACACCATTATTTCCAATTCATGCAGAAAGGTCTCAATAACTTTTTATAAATAAAAAAAACGACCAGATTTACAATATTCCACCTACTCACTTTTAAAAGAAGTTTTTATATTCGAATACTATTTCTTTCCATTAAATTTAAAATTTAAAAACTAAAATTAACTTTCTCTCAATTCGTAGTTTTATATTCTCCAAAAACAATCTAATCGTTATATTCTTTTTTCACGCAATTTCTTAAGAAATTATTTCTTCTACAATTTTCATTCCCTAAAACAACAAATTCCCATTGTACTCTTATCCAGGTTCCCTTGAAAATGATTATTTTGTCAAAATTTCTATTGCTTATACATTTAGTTTTTAAATATGAATTAATTATGAAATATTTACATTAATTAGCAAAAGCATAAAAGATAGGAAAAGAAAATTCAACTCTTCCATTATAAAAACGTTTTTTCTTATAAACAAAACTTTTTTCATGAGACCAATGTGTACTTGTTTTTCCACTTGTACTTAAAAATCAAAAGTAAAATACAAATGATTATATACATATATATATATATATATATATTTGACAAAGTAAGATAGAATAAATTGGACAGAGCATCGGTACTCTTTATTCTAATAACTTTCTTGCACGAGAGAAATCATCATCTTTTCAAATTGGCTAATGTTATTGTCAAAATAATAATTTGTCAAATAGCTAACTTATTGCTCGAGCAAATAAATACGCATGCATATTCTCATAAACAATTTGTTCTAAAGAGTGGGCATGGGACCACCCCAAACTCCCATCTCCCTCGTATTATATAACATTTTTTCAGTAAAATAAAAATGCGGAAAATTTTCAAAATTTTTTTAATATATAGATGTACCCTTGAGTTATTTATTTCTGGTTCTGCCACTGTCACAGGGTTGTGATGCTTCGGTGCTGCTGGACGGATCAGCGAGTGGGCCGAGTGAAAAGCGGGCCATTCCTAACTTGACGTTGCGAGCTCAGGCGTTCAAGATCATTGATGACCTTCGGAGGCGTGTTCACAAGGAGTGTGGTCGGATTGTGTCCTGTGCTGATCTTGTGGCTTTAGCTGCCCGGGACGCTGTTTACTTGGTAATTATAATTTTCTTTAGTCAATATAATATATGAACCAACTTTTTTTTTTTAAGGTTTGAAAAAGGAAAAAAAGAACGAACACTCGTTTATAATTTGACAAATATATCAATTAACTTGAATGTGTGTGAAAACACAAATATACCGTTTACTTTCTTACTATTAATAAAAAGAACTTTGATCATCAACTGTGGAAAAATAAACATGAGTCTCAAAGAGATATTGATAATTTGAATGGGTCAATGGGACGACGTACATTGGTGATTATTCTAAACCTTAGGGAGGTAAATAATTAATAATGAACCCTTCTTATAGTCACAATAATTAATTATATATATGTAGGAATTGATGATGAATGAATGAAGAAAGAAACATTTCCACACTGTTCTAACTAATAGAAGAAAAAGTGTAATAATTATGTTATTTTTTGAAATTATATCAGTAGTATTATAGAGAGAATTTTAAAATTTAAATTTAAAGAAAAATGAAGGTGTTTGGATTGATGATTTTTTAAAAAGAAAAAGTGATATTTTTTTCTGAAATGGTAACAAAGTAAACGGAGCCTTAGTAAGGTGTTTTGCTATGCACACGTAGATTTTCTTGCTAGCTAAGTATAGTTTAATGCTAGATCACATATTCAAGATATCCGAGAAACTTTGATTAAGTTAGTGAAATGATCTAGTTTTACTTTAAAGTTACTCTATTTTATTTAAGTTTTACTTTAAAATTATGTTGTTTCATTATACACATAATACTTTGGACATGTGATCTCATATCATCTAGTATATTACATCAAATTATAGTAAAATTTTCCATTGATTTCAACATATTTTAATCCAAAAACCCTATTGCTATTAATTAATGCAGACGGGAGGTCCCCAATATGACGTTCCCCTAGGAAGAAGGGACGGCCTCAATTTTGCAACATCAAATGCAACAATATCTAACCTTGTTGCCCCATCCGCAAACACAACCACCGTCCTAGACAAACTCGCCACCAAGAACTTGGACGCCACCGACGCCGTCGCCCTCTCCGGCGCCCACACCATCGGCATCGCCCACTGCACCTCTTTCACTGACCGGCTTTACCCTAACCAGGATGCGACCATGGACAAAACCTTCGCCAACAACCTGAAATCAACTTGTCCGGTAGCCAACACCACCAACACGACGGACATGGACATCCGTAGCCCGAACCGGTTCGATAACCGGTACTACGTTGACCTGATGAACCGGCAGGGGCTGTTCACTTCCGACCAGGACTTGTACACGGATCGCCGGACGCGGGGAATCGTCAGGGATTTCGCGGTTAATCAGACGTTGTTTTTCGAGAAGTTTGTGGTGGCGATGTTGAAAATGGGGCAGCTGAGTGTGTTGACTGGGACAAGGGGGGAGATTCGGGCAAATTGCTCTGCTAGGAATAGTGGTAACTCTATTCTTTCTTCGGTGGTTGAAGATCATGGAGTTTCACAGTTTTAGTGTTTTTATTTTTGGGTGGGGGTGGTTAATTAAGATATAAAAAAGGAAAAATAAAAGTTTCAAATCCAAGTTTGTTTTCTTGGGTTTCAAGCTTGTTTGTACTTGTTTTTGGAGAGCGAAGAATTTTCTGATATTGTAATATTTCATCTGTTTCAAAATATAAGTATCATTTTAACTTTGTTTCAAAATATAAGTCGTTCTTAGTTATTTCGATATGTAGGCTTTATTCTCTTTGTGACTTAACTTGGGAATTTTTTGTTTTTGAGAATGAAATTTTTTGGAGAGAATTTTCTTTTGAAAAATTGTGTATGAGATAGATAAAATGTTGTAATAATTTATGTTATTTTTTGAATTTATGTGAGTGGAGATTTTGAGAAAATTTTAAAATTTAAATTTTAAATTGAGTAGAAATTGAGACTGTTTCTTTGTGTAAAGATTTTAGAACAAAAAGTGATGATTTTCTTAAAATAAGAATGGAAAAGAACAGAGCCTACTTTCCCAATTTACCTCTACCGGTAAAATATTTTTGTTTATATTAATTATTAGTATCTCACATAATGCGTTATTGATGAAGGTTTAGTAGTTATTTTGAAAATTTTCTTTATATATTTCTAAAAAATTAGAATGATTTATACTGTATAACCGGTGGAAGTAAGATGTAATCAAGAAGTTGCTTTTGTTGGTATTTGCCAGCTCCAATAATCAAACTGGATTGTTGGCTATCTTTTACAATGTACGTTGATAACCTTTGTCTTAAATTAATGTATCTAATGGCCTAAAGTTAGTTTCTGAATTTGATTTTTACAGTAAATTTAATATATTATATGAGTAATATTTTTTTATTATTTTTATATAAATTTATAATATTTAATTATATATTTTTATATTTTTAATACGTACTATAATATAATTAAAAACTCTTACACAACAAAAATTGAGTGAATTAATAATCAAGCCATAATATAATTATTTTTAATCACCTAATACTTTCTCCGAAAATAGATGTGGAAGATTGTTCAGATCTTTTACTTTTGCAGAGTCTTTTCAGTCCTTTTTTCAGAGGTGTTAAATGCAGTACTGCTTTACTAAATGCAGTACCAATATAATAATAAAAAATTAAAATGACCATAAAGCCCTTAAGTAACAAGTAGTAATTTTACTTCTTTTTTTTTTTTTTATTCTTTTCATCTCCCACTTTTCGGAGGTAAGCGGCAGAAAAGCTTCAACAACAATTTTTACCCTTTTTTCCCCCAATTTTTCCCTTTCCATCACACTAATAATAATTAATTATTCATGTTCTAAATATAAAATATTAATAAATGTTTAAATTTAAAAAATAATAAATAAAATGTGTTGTTATTGTGATTTATCGAAAATGAGTATTTTACGATATGTGATTATTTTTACATACTAGTTGTATTTTAATTCATAAATTTCTAAATTTAAAAAAAGTACTAATTTAAAATTTATTTATAATTCAACAATTAAAAAACAAAAAAAACGGAGAAAAAACATGCCCCAGGCCACCGCGGCCTAGGGTATGGACTGCCCGGGCAGCGGTGGCCTGGGGTGTTCTTTTTCTATTTTTTTAGTGTTTTTTTCAGTTTTTTTAAAATTATAAATGCATTTTAAATTAATATAAGTAAAAATTTAGATATTTATGAATATTTTTATTTGGAAAAATAATAATTAATTATTATTCGTATTAAATACATTTTCTTATTAGATAAAAATATTTTACATAAGCTTGGGGTGTTTTTTTTCTTCCCTTTATTATGTTTTTTTTTCCAGTTTTTTAAATTATAAATGCATTTTAAACCCTAAATAAAAAATATTCATAAATGTCTAGATTTTTTAAAAAAATACTAATTTAAAATGTATTTATAATTAAACAATTTTAAAAACAAAAAAAAAAGAGAAAAAACATGCCCCAAGCCACCGCGGCCTGGGGTTATGGACTGCCCCAGGCCGCGGTGGCCTGGGGTGTTCTTTTTCTATTTTTTTTAATATTTTCAGTTTTTTTAAATTATAAATGCACTTTAAATTAATATTTTTAAAAATTTAGATATTTATGAATATTTTAATTTAGAACATGAATAATTAACTATTATTCATATTAAATACAACTAGTATGTAAAAATACTCACTTATCATAAAATACACATTTTCTATTACATAAACCCTAATCTCTAATTAAAAATCCATAAATCCTAAATAAAAAAATTCATAAATGTCTTAATTAAAAAAAACACTAATCTAAAATGTATTTATAAATTAAAAAAAAGAAGTAAAAAAGAACGGGCAACCTCAAGCCGGTGCGGCATAGGTTTCTTCCAACCCAGGCTGCAGTAGGAGGAGAAAAGAAAGAGAAAAAAAAAAAAAAAAAAAAAGAGAAGCGAAGGACTATTTGGTCATTTTAATTTTTTTAATATTAAAATGGTACTGCATTTAATAAAATGCTGTACTGCATTTAACAATGCCCGCCAGTCTTTTCAGCTTTAAGGTTATTATATTACGGAATTGATATTCGCAGTAACCGTTTCGATATTTGCAGTAACATTCCTCTGTAAAAAGACAAAAATATCCCTGGACAAAAAAAAATTACAAAACGGGCTGCAAAAAAAAAAACAAAAAGAAAAAGCAACTCACAGGCTCTGTTCCGTTTAATAATTCCTGCAAAGTAGAATCGGGTGGAATCACAAAATCGGATAAAAATCGAGACGACTCGGATCGGAAAAAGGTTAGTGGCTAAAGTTAAAATGTTTTGCGGTATTGTTTTAGATAGTTGGTTTGATTATTTTAGTTGTATTATGTTCGGATTTGTTAGTATTTTTGTCGAAAATGTGAATTTTGTACCGGATTGGCAAATATCCGCCCGGTGGTTACTGCAAATATCAAACTGAAAGGGGGGGGGGGGGGGGGGGGGGGGGGGTGAAATACCACCGGGCGCCGGCGATATTTTTGGTCATATTTTTGGCCAAAAATACCGCCGGCGCCCGGCGATATTTTTGGTTTTTTTTTTTTAAGTGTTAGGGGTATTTTAGACTTTTCACAAGAAAATGTTACTGCAAATATCGAAATGGTTATTGCAAATATCATGCCCCCACGGAATTGTTATTCGCAGTAACCGTTTCGATATTTCCAGTAACATTTTTCTGTGAAAAGTCTAAAATACCCCTGACACTTAAAAAAAAAAAAAGTCACATGCAATACAGGAAAAAGAAAAAGAAAAAAAAAAGAAAAAAGCAAAAAAAAGTGGCAAGCATTTGTCTATGAAGCAGAGCGTAAGTTTTTGGCAGTGCAGACCATTTCATTCTGCACTGCAAAAAATTAAATCCTGCAAAGCAGAGCCATGTGGATTCACAAAATTGGATAAAAATCGAGATGAATCGGATCGGAAAAATGTGAGTGGCGAAAGTTAATATTTTTTTCGGTATTGTTTTATTTGTTGTTTTGATTATTTTGGTTGTAATATGTCCGAATTTGTTAGTATTCTGCCCGAAATTGTGAATTTTTTTCCCGGATTAGCGAAGGTCCGGCTGGTGGTCACTCCATAATACCGCCGGTCGCCGGCGGTGTTTTAACGGAAAATAGCGCCCGGAATCAGGCGCTATTTTGGAGGAAAAGGTTTCCGGCGGTAATTTTGGGAAAAATACCGCCGAAGACCGGACCTATTTTCCAAAAAATAGTGTCGGCGGTATTTCCGGACGAAATACCGCCGGGCGGTATTCCGGCGGTATTTCCCCTAGGAATACCGCCGGTCGCCGGTGGTATTTCGTCCGGAAATACCGTCAGTCGCCGGCAGTATTCCTATGCGAAATACCGCCATTTGACTGGCGGTATTTCGGTAGGAAATACCACTGGTCGTCAGCGGTATTTCCGACCGACAATATTTTGTCCATTAAATACCGCCATTTTGCATGGCGGTATTTCTCTGGGAAATACCACCGGCGGCCCACGGTATTTCCGGAAAGTTCCGGCCGGCGAGACACTCTCCACGGCCGAAATGTGACAGATACGACAAAAAATTGCCGGATAATCGCAGATTTGGGAAAAAAATTCCCCCCAAAATGGGTTTCTTTCCTGTGATGCATGTGACTTTTTGTTTTTTCTTATTATCAGGAGTATTTTAGATTTTTCACAAGAAAATATTACAGCGAATAACATGCCCCTATTATTAACCCCGACTTCCAACTCCAACTGCTCCAATTAATATTCTATTTTCTGATCGATCTATCTATTTAATTAATTAATTATATATATATATATAAATATAAAATTACACGATGACCACTAAGACCCATCGCAATTTGCATGATGAGTTCATTGAGCAGGCTTGCGCGCACTTAAAGATAAATAATAAAATGACGATGATGTAATTAATTAGTTAAGCAATCGTAATCCTAAGATATGTATTACTCTTTTACTATCCCTTTTAATATAAATTAATATCTCTATTTTATACCCGTCTTACTGATTTATTTACCTGCGCGCCCTACCTCGGAACTCATTGTCATCCAATCAATAGAATCAAAGATGATGTGTAATCCATGCAGATTGACATGGGTTATTATACGTAATCACATTTGATTAAGGACAATAAAACTAAAGTGTCGGTGGAATTTTATTATTTTTTAAATTGTTGGTGGGATATTGTTGCTAAATTGGAAAAACATATGGATCATTAATATTTAATTAATTAATTATATATCTGCATGCATGAGTATGGGTGACCTACAATCCAAGTCTTTACACCATATATAAGGTGAGCATGCATATTTTGGTAGGTGATACGTAGATGGTTCAAGTCTTCCATTAGGAAGTTTCCTTAATTTGCTAAGTAATTAATCAAACACACACATCACTGAGTGAGTGTATGTTCTTTTTAAAAATTAACATGCATGTTTTTGGAAAATATAACTTTTTTAATGTAAAAAAATATATTAAAAATGTAAAATATATTAATTTGTTAATAAAAAATTATATTAAAAATGATGAAAAAAATTATGAAATATTAAATTTATTGTATAAACTAAAATGAAATCCAAACACAAACAAAACCAACGAGAACGAACACAGCTGATCAACTCTTGTAGGACTTTGTGACACCGATCAAAGAGGTTGCTATGCCATGTCAAAGAGAACCAAATTGCTGTGCCAAGCCTACCAATTGCTTCGTACAGGTACGTACTATTTTATATGTGTATATATATATATATATATATATATATATATATTTTTGGGGGTAAAGTTACTGTCAAGTTTGAGTGAGAAAGTAGGAGTAAAATTGTCCAAAAGAGAGTAAAGAATAGATTTTTTAAAAAGTCCAATTTTAAGTTTTGACAAAGAATTTATTTTTATCTTTAATATCCTTATTAATAATGAAAAATATATTATAAAATAGAAATAATGATTAAAAAAACTTAATTTATGTTGAATATACTTATATAATCAGCTTTAACATTTTAATGTATGTGGAATCTTTGCAATTATTTTTATACTTATGTTAATTAATTAAAAATCTCATCACATGCATATTATATAAAACCCAATGTGCACACTACACATGACTGACTCTTTTTCCTTATCTCTTGCTTTACATTGGAAGAAGCAATTTTAACCTATTTGGAATAATGGATCTCATTTCATTTTATAATAATTTTTTATTATTCTCAACACATTTTTTTATATATATATTTTTAATAAATTTTTTTTATATTTTCAACACACATTTTTATATTCCTAATGCAATTTTAAAATAAAAATGAGATTCAAATCACGTTTTCAAACAGGGCCAGAGACGCGTTGGGAAGATCTGGAAATAGATTTATTTTCAATGTTTATTTAATTGCATTTCTTCTTCTTCTTCGATACAAGTTTTTCATTCTCTCCTAATAAAAATGTATGTTTTTTGTTTTTCCGAATAAGTGAAAGGGTTTTTTTTTCACATAAATAAATAAAAATCTCATTTGAATTCATATGAACACTTAATTACTTATTTGAAACTACACAGTTATCCGTATTTTTTTTGTTTGTTATTTTTTTTTTTGGGTGGTGGTGGTTATGATATAACAAAAGGGAAAAAGAAGTTTCAAATCCAGGTTTTATCTATTGGCTCTGAAACTTGTTTAATTGTTCGTGTTTTGGGAGAGTGAATTCATTTGCTAATACGTAGGCTAATATTCTCTTTATTTTATTTGAAGAGTTCATAATATAACTATTTATGAGTCACGAGATACAATATTTATATGTGTTGACTCTCCTAATTGAACGATTAAAGTACTAATATGTAATCAAGAAGTTGGTTCTGACGGAATTTTCCAGCTCCAAAATCAACCTGTATGATTGTCTAGTCTATCAAATTGTATAGTTTAATTAATTAACATTTCTTTTTATATTTTACGATAGAACTTAATATCATACATCGACACATTACCAGAGATTTAGTAGCACCTAAAATTTGAACCTTGTCAGATGTATAATTCGAACTCTTAAACTCATGATCCGTGCACAAATGATTTACCACTTTAGTTAGGGTTAATTTGCTAATTAATTAATTAACAATTTGAACAAATTACCCCTAAATCTTGTTCATCAAACCCATGCACGGGCCACGCACGACCAACCCACTCACACAGGCCCCACGTTAAAGCACACATGCACATTAATTATCGAGATCCGTTTGATATTAATTTATTGTCCCTTCGTGGCAATAACTTAATTATATTACGGCATCGTCGTAATTAATTGTGTAGAGAGATCTACAAATGTTTCTTAATTGATATTCTCATCACATGCACACTAACGTTAAGATTTTGAGTTCAAAACTCGTGAGTTTCAAGAATTAAAAAAAGGATTTGGGGGGGGAGGGGGGGGGTATCTTCGTCTTGTGTTGATTTTCAAACGTTGCGTACTTTTGTTTCTGAACTTGAAATTATTTTTTTAGTCATCAAATCACCTGCATTATTTTCTCAAATATGTTCATCATGTGTCTATTGGTGTTAGACTGAGTTTGATCGAAATTCGGTAGTGGACTATACGGGATGAAAAATTTCAAGTTTAGAGACCAATAAAAAATAATTTCAAGTTCAAAAATGTAAGTGCAATATGAGACCAAATTTGAACGAGGTGAAGTTATTATCTCAAAAGAAAATGTGCTGATACAGTACGTAATATTGTAGGCACACAAATTTATAGACCATCCAGTCTATAAATAAAGTTTTGGATCCTTCGAAGTAGGCTCACAAATTAAAAAACTATTCACAGCTCAGAATACCATTCAATAATATGGGGATTTTTTCCCCCAATATTTATATTGGGGTCAAAAATTACCAAAATAGACAAATTTTTTTTTTCATTCCCAAAGTATAAAAAACGAAGTTGGGAGATTCGTTTTCATTAAAAACGAATTTCCCAACTTCGTTTTCTTCAAGAATAACACAAAAAAAAAATTAAAAAATAAATTTTTTTTTTTTAAAAGAAAACGAATTCCATGAATTCGTTTTCCAAACGAATTCCTTCCTTCTTTTTTTTTTATTTATTAATTTCAAATTAATATTTTCCTTTTTTGTTTTTTTATTAATTTCATTAATTCAAAAGAATCCCCATAATTCGTTTTTGAGTTATTATGAAAAAAAGCAAAATATAATTATATAACTGAAATTTTAAATTGTAATTTAATAAAATTTTAGAGGAAATAATTTACTGCATTTTTTTAAATGGTGGTCAATTACCTTTGTCTTCTTTATTCTCTCCATTTTCTATATTATCGCGCCTACCTAATCCCACTAGTATTCTCTATGTAAGCTCATTTAAACTAAAAATAATTAAAAATGAAAACATCAATATCGGTCTAATGTTATTTCTCTTTAAGAGAAACGAATTTATGAGTTTTGTTTTTAATGGAATTAATTATTTTTAAAACATAAATGTGTGACTAAATTTTTAAAGATAAATAAATTCTCCAAATTCATTTATACGGAGATTTTATGTATTTCAAAAAATGCCGTAAATTATTTCTTCTAAAATTTTATTGAATTATAAATTAAAATTTCAGTTATATAATTATGTTTTGCTTTTTTTTTTATTTTTTATAACAACTCAAAAACGATTTACGAGGGTTCGTTTCGAAAACCCTAAAATTTGTTTTTCATTAAATAATATTTATTTTTTAAAAATGAATAAAAACTTAGAAACATGTTGGTGAACCGTTTTCAATGAAAATAATTATTTAATTTTTTAAAAATTCGTTTAAATATAATTATTTTTATTTATTTTAAAAATCATTTTAGTGGAATTCGTTTCTTAATGAAATTAATAAAAAAATAAAAAAAGAAAAAATTAATTATGGAATTCGTTTATTAATGCAATTACTAAAAAACAAAAAAGAAGGAAAACGAATTCCCCAAATTCATTTTCAATTGATTACAATCCCCTTATTTTTAAAAAAGATCGAATTTAGGGGTTTCGTTCTTCATTGAAAACGAATACCCTAATTTTGTTTTCCCAAGAAACGAATTTGGGCTCTTCGGTTTTAAGGGAAATATAAGGACAAAAAAAAAAAAAAAATCTAAAATCCGCAATTGCGAACAGCTTCGAAATAAACATAGCAGAGCAGCGATCATGAACAGCTCCGAACCGCTGTACCGCCTCGACGCCTGCCGTCCTAAGCTGCCCCACGTCGCCTTATCTGTTGACCTCGGCGCCCCGACGCCATGTTGTCCTCGGGGTCCGTTTCGAATCACCGTAATTCGTTTTTTATTAAATAATATTTATTAATAAAATTGTATAAAAACTTAGACACGATTTTGCTGAACTCGTTTTCAATGAAAATAATTATTTAATTATTTTTTAAATTCATTTAAAATTAATTATTTAACTAAAATTATTTTTATTTTTTAAAAAAATAAGTTAGTGAAAAAACGAATTCACTTCAATTCGATTTCATTAGAAAACGAATTGAAGTGAATTTGATTCACTAAAAATTATTTTAGTGAAAACGAATTCACGGAATTCGTTTTCAGTGTGAAAATTATTTTTTTTCCTTTTTTTCTAAAAATATTTTTCTTTAGAAAACGAAGTTGGGAAATTCGTTTTCAACTGAAAACGAATTTCCCAACTTCGTTTTCTATAGTTTGGGAATTTCTATTTTTTTTTGTTTGTTTTGGTAATTTTTTCCCCCAAAATGAATATTAAGGTAAAAAAATCATAATATGGCGATCATGTTGAGTACCAAATCTTTTTTGCTTTTGCTGATTAGCCCTTTTGATGTTACAAAAGCTCAAACCACCACCCAACCATTTCCCATTGTGAATGGCCTTTTATGGTACTTCTACCAGTGGACCTGCCCTACCTTGGAACTCATTGTCCGAAGCCGACTCACGGAGGTCTTCCGAAACGATCCCGGCCAGGCTGCCGGTTTGCTTCGCCTCCATTTCCACGATTGCTTCATCCAAGTATGTACTATTTTTTTAATTTTATTTTCGAGTAACGTTCCTACCCGGTTTGTCTAACTTACCTAGCAGTTTTTAAGATTTTAAAAATTACCAAGGAGATCGACCTATATGATCGTTTTTTTTGCACATTTAGGGGATTGGAGTTTAATTGGTAATGTTTTTAGATACATCAACATCCGTTTAGTAATTTTTGAAACTTCAGAATTTGCTCGATAATTTGAATAAACTTGAAGAAATATCTTTTATAATAACTTATAACTTTTGTGTAAATATCATTGTACATTTAAATAAATGGTATGCTTTCTTTGTGAGAGTCGCACTTCGTGTTGCATGAAATATTTATTTAAATGATATAAACAGGGTTGCGATGCGTCGGTGCTGTGAACGGATCGGCCGGCAGGCCGAGTGAGAAGGAGGCGGCTCCTAACTTGACCTTGCGAGCTCGGGCATTTCAGATCATAGAGGAACTTCGTAGCCTGGTGCACAGCCAGTGCGGTCGGGTTGTGTCCTGTGCTGATCTCGTTGCTTTAGCTGCTCGGGATGCTGTTTACTTGGTAAGTGTCCCCTTAGATATTTGCACATAAATTAAGAAAGCGGAGACAATTCTTCTTTTACCCTTACTATATTCCCTTGTTTAACTACAAACTTAATGGACCAAAGTTAAGGGACCAATAGAATGATTTAACCTATATATTATATATACTTCCTAGTTTTCATATACATAATCTTGTTTTCAGTTATACTCTGTGACTCAAATTGTTGTACTACTTAACTCTTCTAACGTGTCATATGAAGTATATCACTAATTATATACCAACTATAATTTGAACTTCGTTTTGCCATGCATATACTATATATATATATATATATATATATATATATTTTAGTACTAGTTTTCCATTTATTCAGTCCAAATAATTAGACCCCAAAACCCTAACTTAAAAATATTAATCTTCAAATTAATTAACATTTGTTTTGATAAACGCAGACTGGTGGTCCTGCATACAATGTTCTACTAGGAAGAAAGGACTGTCTTAACTACGCAACACAAAGTGAGACATTAGCAAACCTTCCGGCACCAACCGCCACCACATCCACCCTCATATCCTCCCTCGCTGCCAAGAACTTCGACGCCATCAACGTCGTAGCCCTTTCCAGCGCACACACCATCGGAATCGCCCACTGCAGTTCTTTCGCCAACAGGCTCTACCCTAACCAAGGCCCGACCATGGACCTGGCCTACGCTAACGGTCTGAGATCCGTTTGCCCGAACCCGAACTCCAACAACACGACCCCGATGGACGTCGTGAGCCCGTACTGGTTCGACAACATGTACTACGTGGACCTCATGTACCGGCGGGGGCTGTTCACGTCGGACGAGGATTTGTACATGGATCCTCGGACTGGGGGGATCGTGAGTAGCTTTGCGGTTAATCAGCCTTTGTTTTTTCAGAGGTTTGTGATTGCGATGCTGAAAATGGAGCAGCTGAATGTGTTGACCGGGACGAGCGGAGAAATTAGGGCAAGTTGCTCGGTTAGGAATCAAGAGAATCCTTTACTTTCTTCAATGGTGGCGGAAGATCAAGGGAAAGTATTTTCACAGTTTTAATGGTTTATTTTATTTTATTTTATTTTTTAATTTTTTTGGAAAAATGTTTCAAATCAAAGTTGAGTTTCTCTTGGTTATGAAACTTGTTTGTAGTTGTTTTGGTGAAGCGAGTGCTTCCGTTATACTCCCTCTCCCTTTCAGTGGAAAAATCTTAGCTCTATAATTTCTTTTTTGTTATAATGGAAGAATACTGTTTTTGTTTTTTTATTGCTAATATAATTATTGTATAATTTATAATTAACTTACATAAATAGAAATTAATGAGTCTTCTGATGATTGATTGGGCAGTAATAATTAAGAAGTTATAATATGAATATACAATACTAATTAGACGATATAAATGGGTTAGAGTTGAGTCTTGGCAGGTTATATATGGATTAACCCGAATAACACGAATAATTAAACGGGTAAAGTTAGGGTTGAGAATATCGACACGTGAACTCAACAATTCAAACCCAACACGAGTAATTTATGCAACAATATAAAAGCCTGACACGAACCCGACATAGACCGAATTATTCCCTGGTTAAGGGCATGTTCTTTATGAAAGGGTTAAGTTTTGATTTTGAAAAAGTAGTTTTATAATGTAAAAAGTGTATTGGACAGTGGCTGAACCACATGGGGGCTAGTGAGGGCTCTAGCCCCCACCATGCTCGCCGGCCGCCACTTGTAAATAGTACCTGTCAGCCATGTCGAGATAGAACAGCCCCCACCACCACCAACGGCTCAGCCCCCATCAGCGATTCTGCAGTCTTCTTCTCCCTCCCTTTCTCCGACCAGTTCTTCAGACTTTAGTAGCTTTGCTGCAGTGCTGCGTGCGGTTCTGCTTTTCTTTCTTCTTCTTTTCTTTTTTTTTTTGAATTATTTAATGCTCCCTTGTATGATTGTATCGGTTAGTAAAACGCTAGCGCCGTTTAGAAGGCGCTAGCGTTTTGTCCACTCAAATAATAAAATAATTTTTTTTTAGGGAAAGTACAATCGTCAGTCGATCGACAGATCTCTAATTTGTTGTTTCAAACTCGATTCTTTTTTCTATGAAGCCTTCACCCTCTGGACGGCGCTAGCGCAGCCGTGCAGACGAAGACGAAGTTTAAAGTCTTCCAATACGAACCTACGGTAATACAGTAATACCCAATTACACATATATTCTTCTTTTAACAATTAACCTTGCTGTTGTTTCGCCACTGTATCTTCTATTTTATTTAATTCTTTTGATAATTTTTCTTTGCTGAATGCTGCTCCATACTGCAGCACTGCAGAGGCTGAGCCGCTGAGAGGCAGGCTGCAGAGTAGGCCATTTTACTTTTCTTTCAATTTTTTGATTTTTCATTCAGGTTAGTTATTTTTTTTAATGGTTATTATAATTTATTTACTTTGTTTTAGACTTTTAGTTATGAGTTGAACTTTGAAGTAATATTATGAATTTAAAGAATTTTAATTTTTAGGTATGAAACAGAGAAATTAGGGATTTTAAAAATTACAAGAATTAGATATTTGTATTAGATATTTCACCTCTATCTAACTCGAGCACGACCAAGACCAGTGCTTCATCAAGTGTCAACCAAATAGTGTAGTTTTATATATTTTTACATTTTTATTGCTTTTATAATTGAGTTTTAAAACTTTAGTCGTTAAATATATTTTTTTTTCATCGCATGAATATTTTACCCTAGCCCCCATTGTTATAATTTTCTGGTTTCGCAAAAAGGTATAGTTGAATAGTAAAAAGTTGATAAAAATTAATTATAATATATTAAATTTACTGTTGAGACCAAAACCAAAACTTAAAGAACAGGTAAATGAGTCACAGATAATTACGCGTATAAATTTAACATTTAGGGATATGTTGATATATATGAGAACCCGCCAACCCAAATTCAATAATCGAGACACGATATATAGATCCAATGAAAACTTCTAAACCATTGTAATTTTATACGAAATAATTAAATCATGAAATTCTAATTTATTTACATAGGAAAGAGGCAACACTACTTATTGGGAGAGATAAAATTAACATATTCTAAATCCATGCATGTGTACTAAATTAATACAGTACTATATAAATTAAATAAATAAACTAGTGTATTTGATATGATCTAGCAATAGTTGTGGATTTGGGAAAGAGAGGAAAGTGCAAAATATACATGTGAGCGTACCTCGTACATTAATTGGCAATTAAAGTCACATGAATCTCTGGACTCTTCATCTTATCTTCATCCTGTCTGTACTTAGTTGAACTTTCAAACGGTCAAATATTGAAGCCATACGGGTCCACCTTAAGTGGGTGTAGACTGTACATTAAGGCACCTCAAATTTTCTACGTTATTGACGTGTACTACTAATCGTGTCTTATAATTTATAAGTGAAACGATCTGAGATTTTATTTGATGAGAAATTAATTTTTTTTATTTTGGTGAAATGTTGGGCAATTTTACGATCCCAAAATATGAATTGATCACGGTTCTAATTCTGTTCGATTCTAAAATAATTTATTAAAATGACTCAAATAATTTGATGAATGATTCTTTTAAGTGGGAGTCTCATATCAGTTTGACTGCCGAACTTTAGCCCCTTTGTTTAATATACGAGTTGTTTTTTCAATTTTTTATTTTATTTTACTACAATGGATATTTGTTAATATAACATAACCCTGATATATAAGAGATCAATTACATGAATGACTAAAAAAATTAGTAAATAAAAAACATTTCGTCGTATTTTATCTATTATCACATTGACATTTAGTGTGGTGTTGATGAGAGTAGTTAGCTATAAAGTCATTTGAAAGTATGATTATAAATAAGAAAAATTAAAAAGTGTGACTATAGATACAATTCAACACATTATAAAGAAGTGATGATGATAGATAGTTTATAACACACCAAAAAACGTCATTATAATTTAACAATAGGACACTTTTACGTGTCACAATATCTTAATTTTTTACATTTCATAATATATTTATGGAATTAATTTTATACTTTTATTGACATTTTTAACATAAGATTTATACGTGATATGTAATACATTTGCAACTAAACTCATACCCACCATACATTAGCAAATACAGTCAATACATAATATACAATAGGTATTATACGCGATATATGATACATCAATAACTAAACTAATAATCGTAATACATTAACAATTACACTTAATACATAATATAATAGAGATTAAATTTGATACAACTTTAACGTGCAAGTTATTTATTTATTTTTTATTCTTGCAATTGTTCCCGATTTCAGATTAACGTGCCGACATAGGAAATCCCCTATTGTGGCTGTCATTCATAAGTCGCGCTAACGACTATTTCTTTTCTTCTAAGGGAGTCGGTAAATCATGTTGAAATATTTGTCTTCTAGATAAATGTAAAAAATATATAGAAGATGTGGTCTCTAGGAAAAATTTTGAATTCTCTCTATCTCATTAGAAGAATATGTAATTTTGTAGTATAAATCATTACAAATTTCAAAATATAATTCAAAATTCAAAAATAAAAACCTTTTTTCATAGAAAAAAGGTGAAACATGTTATCAATTAAGGATACTAAAATATGATAATTGACGCAACCATGAAATTACTTTTAGTTCCATTTCACAGATAAAGTCCTTAATTAATAATCATTCAGTTTTAGAAAAAAGAAAAAGGAAAGCAAATCCCACGTTCAAGTTCTTGATTTTTGGGTTCAAAAAAAAAAAAAGTTCTTGACTTTCTTGGGAAAGGAAAAGAGTCTTGTTTCCTTTTTATTTAAAGTCCCATTATAACCTACAAACAATGATAAAGAAACATGTGAAAAGTTATTAACATAACTCACTAGACCTAGGTCATTTGTTCTGTCACAAAATTTAACCGATTTGTACTTCTCTTGGTCCTACTAAAAAGAATTTAATTTTTTTAAAAAAGAAATTATTATTTTAATACTATAATATTTTTATTTTATTTATTTTTACTTCTATATCATTATTTAAAGAATTGTATGTGGTCCAATTGATTTATATTTTTTTAAAGTAAAGATATAACTAAAATATTAGTAAAAACTATACAATCGAGAAATTACATATGCGCTAAACATATTTTGTACCGAAGCATGAACCCAATGTTGAATCTACTACCAATTATCCAATAAGCCTCCAACCGATTAAATCTTTATATGAAGATAAATATACTCTTATTTATTTATAGAGATAGTAAACTCCCACTTATTTAGAATAAACTATTATCGGAAAGCATTGAAAAACGCTCATTATCTGTTCTCTTTCATTGTTTTTGTTTTTGTTTTAATTTTGTTTTTTGTTTCAATAGTAAATTTGCGCGCGCACACACACACACAAATTTACTCATTAAAATTTGTTTTTGTTTTGAAATTTGTTTTTCGTTTTCAATAGCCATCGGTTTTGTTGTTGGCTTGTTTTGCTGGGAATAAATGTTGCTTACGCCACCTCATGTTTTGCTTGAAAATAAAGGGTTCCATAATCTATTATATAAGTTTTTGTCTGTGTTTTGGCCACGTACGTTGTTATAACCTATGCATAAACAACATACAAATGACGTTTCTCTTTTCTTTGTTTCTTAATAAAAATATGGCATAGTACAATCTTCATTACTAAAGAAATATTTTTTCTGCTCTATTAGAAGAGTACGATTCCTAATACTAAAAACGTACACGAATAAGAATCAAAATCTTTCTTATTAAACAAAGGGAATAGTCTAATATAATTGAATAATATAGTTTGAAAGTCACTATTGTATTGAACGAATTTTTTAATAACATATCGCTCACTAAGTTATTGATGAAAATTATGTTACATTTATGACTTTTTTTGTCTACGTGTTTATAGTGAACTACTTCTTTAGAGTTGAATCAATAATTCTTGCCTCCTGTTTTTGTTTAGAGTTTGAGAGATCTCTGTCCTTCCTCCTATATTTGCAATAATTATGTAATGCATATATTAAAGGTCTTACAAAGTAATAAGAGTAAATGTATACCATTTTATAGGTTAATTAGGGTGAGAATCATTCAGTTATTAAATTTGACCTTATACGAAGTACTAATGTAATTACATAGATTGAATCCAATAATTGATTTTTTTTTTTTACGGGATTGTAAGTTTTTCCCAAGTTAATATCTTCATAGCGGAGTTCTATTTCAACAAATGTAATTTTTTAGCCATATATAAGTACTTTTTGTGGAGACTAATAAGACGTCACTAAATTGAGTGGGGGAAGGCCATATTTTCACTATTCCAAGTTTGGCTCAAAAAAAAAAAAAAAGTTTGAAAGTAATTAGTGGTGGTAAAAATTTCAATGAATATGCAAGACGATTCTTCTACTGAGGTAACACGTAATCACTTACGCATTCAATTCAACAATGTGACAATTGAACTCTACCCCCAAGTTGTTAATATAACCCAAAAACTTGTATGTAATATGTTCTAGGCTCCAACAAATGTGCGTATCGAATTTAATTTTGTAAATAATACTCCCTTTGTTTCATTAGAAGAGTCTACTTTGTAATATTATTTTTAATAATACAAAATGGTCTATTCTAATAGAACATGAGGAGTAAGTATTACGTGTTTTTAAAGTAATTAAACATAATGTTTTTTGGTATTGAACTATTGTGTTTAGCCTCCGAAATAATTGCGTAACCAAAGAAAACAAAAATATTAAGGAAGTTAGTGTAAATTTTTGTTTAATTAAAGGATTGTGGGTAGTGCAAAATATTTAAAATTATATATATATATACACACACACGGTCAGTGGAAATTTGAGGGGTCTTCAAACTCCCTTAGAACCGCCCATGCTCTAAAGTACCGTGAGTATGTTAAAAAAAAACAAATATAGTGTATTTCCAAAATACGCGTATAATTTTGAAGTATTAGAATAAAGAACTTATCCTCAGAAATATTGCATGTATGTTAAAACATAACACGTGTAATATTTTAGGTGTTGAAATATTAACTGTACCTTATGAAGTATTGTATTTATATTTAAAAAAATTAGTATTAAAAATACACTAATCAAATTTAAATGTAAAAGTATTGAGTTTCACAACTGAAATTTCACAGGTTAGATCATCAGACGATATGAAAGAAGAATCCTCTTATTAAATACTAAAAGCCCCTAGGTGTTGATTTATAAGTGTGTATATATTGTACACCAGAGTATTGGATGTGTGGCAGACAAATGTTGCTAGCTAGATATTTGGCTCCGAGAATTAAATCAAGTCTACTCCACTTCACTATACAACAGCGACATCCATTTGCTTAATTTCTAGCAGCCTCAACTTTTATATTTTTCGGAAAGAGATTAACCTCAACCGTTGTCTTTAATTAATTGGATTAGCCATGGGGAATTTTTGCATGAAAAATTCAAAAAAAATGTATGAAGAATAATATATATATATATAGTTAAACAGTAAAAGAATGTATTAAGAATAATGAAAAATTCTTATAAGGGTGAATTGAAATTTTGGTCACTCTACATTGTGAAAAATTCACGTTTTAATCACCGTATTTTTTTAGTCACTATACTTTAATTTTTGCACTTTTTTAGTCACTCCGTTAAGTGAATAATGAAGGACTTTTTGTCAGCGGCATTTTCGACAAAACTTCAAACTTTTTCATTTCTTTTTTTTTAGCCGTTTCTCTCTCTCTCTCTCTCTCTCTTCATCTTCTTCTTCTCCATCTTGAATCCTATTCTCTTTCTTCAATCAATCTCGTCATCTTTTTCTTCCCTTCTCCATCTTGAATCCTATTCTCCTTCTTCAATCAATCTCGTTTGGTTATGTACTTTCAATTTTCTCCTTTTCCCCTTTTCTACTGAATCTCCATCTCGATCAAGATTTGGGTTAAATAGCAAAACTCCCATGCAGTTTCTAAAAATTGGAAGGACCTCACCTGAGTTTTCATGAATATTTGAAAGTGCCCTTCCAACTTTTAAAACGTACTACAAAAGAAACTTAAGAAAATTTTTACATTTGCATACAAATTTCAGATAATCGATCTTTGTAGTTTCTAGGAAAGTTGAAATTTGCCCAAACCTCGAAAGGAAAAACTGAAATATGCCCTTGAAATATAATTACTAGTCACTATATTAATTTTGGACAAGTTTTATAAATACTTTTTGATAGCTACCCAAAATTAGTATAGTGACTGGTAATTATATTTTTCTTCTAAAACAAAATATATAAAAACACCTAGTTGAAAAATATATCTTGATCAAGTTCATGTCCTCGATCCAAAGATATATATTGATGCGAAACACAAATGAATTAGTTCTAAATACGTTGAACCCCAAATATAGCTATTCACTAGACAAGTCTAAACAATCCCACAAAGGAGGACAAGATCTATTCGAGAAGAAGCGGAAGGTGAAAAAACAAAAACAAAAAAGAAAAAAACAGTAGAAGGTAGACCCACACCGGTTGAGGGACAAATTTTATAGCCGATGGAATATCTGACATGAGTGTGATGTAGTTCTTGCCCGGTGAGTTTGCGGTTACCTCCATTTGAAAAGAAAAAGCAGGATATATCTGGTACCCAAAGTGCGTTATTTCTGCAAAAATAAAGTTTTTAGAGACAATTTTGTTCAGTGTTAAATTATATCATTGTAACATTTTCTTTGAGTATTAATAGTATTTATGTATGAGTTTTCTATAATTTACTAGCTATGTATTATGCTAGTGTTTATCGAGTCAGAGATAAAGCTCGTGTGTTTCCTACAGCTTTGAAAGTTCTCAAAAATTTATGGTCTATATTAGCCACTTTGTAGGATCATTTGATCCAGCAAATTTTTTATAAATATAATCTTCTTATTTCTAAAAGAAAAAAAAAAAAAATCCCTCAATTCCTTAATCTATTTACTCACGATTGGGCCTTCTAAAATGCATCAACACTGCTAGGCTTTTTAACTTAATTCAACCAAATAAGTAGCCCAATAATTGCAACAGTCCATTCTAATTAATTAGCCCAGAATCAAATTCTTCAGCCCAAGTAGAGAAATCTTAACTTCTGAAATTCAGTACTGTTTATAGGCGCCCGTTTGGGCAAAAAGGCAAATTTCCTCCAATTCAAAATTACTGCTGCAAATCTTCTCAAAATCAACTCTCTTTGCTTCTTTCATCCCAAACTCCTTATTCTCAAGAGAACACATATAATCCCTATAAAAGAACAACAAAAACATACCCATCATACTCATATGATCTATCAAAAATGGTACCTTAGGGTTTAGGGACACTTATATTATTTCGTTCGGTCATTTCATTGCCTATGTAATCTCTGTTTTAGCATCCCGTTGTTAGGTTGATAAAAATTTTAAGAGTAGGTTACATATCCCTCACGATTTGTAAAAATTACCAAACAAACTTTGAAAGGTGAAATGCACCAAATACCACATAACTATCGTCTTTTGCAAAAAATACCACTTTCCTTTAAAAACTCCATTTACAAGCACTTTACTTTCAAAACGTGCGCCCAGTATCACTCTGTTAGTCAATTCCGTTATATGGTTAACAGTCAAAAAAAGACATGGGCAAAATCGTCATTTCACACGTGCGGCACTGTTCATCGTCTTCTCCGATAAACAGTTCCGGCACTGTTCATCTGCCGGAACTGTTCATTGGATTTTTTTTTTCTTCTTTCTTTTCCTTCTTCTTCTTCTTCCGATGAAGACCTAAATTGGGCCAAAATGAAGACCCATTTAAATCGGGTCTTCTTCTTCTTAGGTCATTTAATTAATCAATTGTTGAGTAACTTTATATACAATGAATTAGTGACCTTATTGTTGTACTGTATAGAAAATCAACAAATATGTTGATTGATTTTTGTTTATGAAGTAACCCAAACATAAAACTGGTTAGATTATTCCAGAAAACAATTATATGCAAAATGATAGCAGGTATTTTATTTGTTCCATCATAAGAGTTATGTTTAAAAATATACAACTTACTATGAATTTCAACATAAAATGTATAAATTAGCTAATTTATCATCATTTATTTAACTCTTGTTGTTACGTTTTAAATGTGGAATAATTATGGTCCACACATGATTACATTATTAGGGCCTGTTTTTATATTGGGTTAAGAACAGGTTCTGGTCAATTTTTGGGGTTGAGACCCAAAATTTTTCCAAAATGTACTGAACCCCATGTTTCGCACAAGACTCAACCCCGGGTCTCAGTTTTTGGGTTGAGACCAAAAAAAATGAACTCGTTTCTTTCCCTCTTCTTTCCCCTCTTCTTTCTTCTTCCTTCTTCGAGCCGGTCGTCCTCTTCCTTCCCGGTTGTCATCTCCCCCGCGTCCGTCATCTTCTTCCTTCGCGAAGTCCTTCGACCTCCTCCCTTAGATTCGCGCCGAAGAGTTGCCATTTTCTTTCCGTCGCAGCTTTTCTTTTTTTTTTTCTTTTTTTTTTTGGTTCTGCAACAATTGCAAAACCAAAGTTCTGCAAATTGCTGAACCAAACGGAATCGGGGAAGAAGGGAGGAAGAAGAAAGAAGAGAGAAAAAAAAAATATTGAGGAAGATGCAATGAACTCGAAAATAATGGAAGAAAAAAAACGAAGATGTGATGAACCTCTTCTTCTTCTTCTACGAAGAGTTTACTGCTGCCGGTGTACTCCCTCTTGTGAGCAAGGGTGAGAACCGGAAAAAATGGAAGAAAAAAAACGAAAGGAAAAAAAAAAAGTTGGGGAAGAAGATGAACAGTGTCACCGACACTGTTCATCAAAGTTTTTATAAATAGGCCCCTGCTATTTTCTGTTTCTTAAATGACAGCCCCAACTTATTTGTTTTAAAAAAATTAAATAGGAAAAATTAAATATTAAACTATCTTAAACTAAAAATATTGTGTAAACTTAAATATATCATTAACATTAATAACAATTACTATGGACTGAAATATTATTATAATGTAAAAATTAGTTTTTGGTTGAATATGTAAAAAATGATATATTAGGGTTTTATCTGATAATAAAAGTAAAAATTTTGGAAAAAAGTATTGGAAAAAATATTGGGTTAAACCCCATGTTCTTTAGCTTGGACTGAGAACTGGGTTACAATCTAGTTCTCAGAACCTTGTTTCTTAAAAATGGGCTAAAACCCAATTGGGATGAGAACAGGTTCTGAGACTTGTTCTTAGAACTCCCTAAAGAACAGGCCATTAATGATATAAATGATGGTGGAACGAATGGAGTATTTAAAATTAAAAAAAAAAAAACTATGAAAAATAAAAGAGTAAACTCCACATTTGGTCCCTTACATTTGACCTAATAATTTTTTTGGTTCCCCACATTTTAAAATGAACTTTTTGGTCCTTTACTTTTATTTCTCAAACTATTTGGTCTCTTACATTTCAAAACGATCTTTTTGGTCCCTTACATTTCAAAAAATAGTTAATAGAAGGAGGGGCGGAAAAGACAAAAGGCATGTTCGTTTCCCTTTTGTTTGTATTTGGATTTTATTTTTGGTTTATACATTATTTTTAATGTATTATATCTCTCTATTTTATTAGAACAGTCCATTAAATTATGAGACTATAGACAAAGATTTTCCCGTTCGTTCTAACCCAGTGTAAGGGTGAGTTCGAGCTAGCATTCCTTCGAGAATAACAATATCTTCTCGTGGAGGGGGTCATAAGCCAATTGACTTGAATCTTGTTCCTACATGACATGAGAAATTGATTCTTCTTACGGAAGGGAGGGAATAATAATTTTTCATCATTTACAGTACAATTTTTTAAATTTAATTATATACTTTTATATTTCTAAGGGGGTGCTTGGTTCGTAGGGGGGAATGAGAATTATAGTAGTGGGAAATGATAGTAGAGGTAATCATTGTATATGTGTTGTTTGGTTTGTGATGGGGAATGACAATGATTACCATTGATGGTGTTTGGTTCCCAAATAAAATATTTAATAGTAATTTTTATTTTTATTTTTTTTACATTCAACTTTTAATATATTATAAAATATTTATGTTTAAATATATTATAATGATAATTTTTTCTAATTAAAATATTTTAAAAGTAAAAATATACACAAAAAAGAATTTTATGTAGGAATGATTCCCATTCCCCTCAAAATGGAGGGGAATGGATGATTGGACAAAAGTTGGATTTGGAAGTGGGGTCCGGGGAATGAAACCCCTTAACCAAACACCCCATTTCATTCCCATTTTCCACTCCCAAAACCTCCAACCAAGCATACCCTAATATACTTTTTACATTAAGAAGTTATTTTTCAACAACTTAGTTATTTTAGAAACATAACGAACAGGCCCAAAGAGTGAAGGAATTGGTGTATTTATTTGTGTAAAAGAAGTGCTAGCCTAGAAGCTGAAAAATATGAAGGCCCAATAATACAGAAAGAAAAGAAAAAGGGTACAAGTCCAGTCATGATTTTAAATTAAAGAGTTTATTCTCCCCATATTGAATTGAGCCCAGAAGATGACCCCTTATGAAAACGTTTGACTGAGAGTCATGTTTTAGTGTTGACTTTTTATTCCCTTTATGTTTTTAAGCAAAAAAAAAATCTATATTTCACCAATTACATATAAATTCTCGAATTTTGGCAAACTTATATATATCTTAAAGTTTTCTGAAAATTATATCCACCTTTTTTGAGTTTTGATGAAATTTCATTTGAGGTGAGAAATTAAACTTGAATTTCATGGATCTAATTTTTGTTGAACAAATTAAATTAGGAGACATTTGTAACCATCAAACTTGTGATTGAGCGAAATTTCCATTATAAAGATCTCACCGCATCTCTCTCTCACTTTCAAACTATCGCAGTCCGGCCAAGATGAACGGAGAAAGGGTAGCCAACAAGAGGATTTTTCTGTGGAGTACTTGGTTCTTGTTGCAGCGTTGCATCATTGATTTGGTTTCACTCAAGCAAATCAATGCCCGAGTTTGAGGCCAGATTGTGATAATTTCAAAGACTCTGTACGCAGTTCTTCCCATGGCGATCGCATCATGGTCTGGCACTCCGATTGGAAAATCGCTATTGACTGTCTATTTCTTCTGCTTCTATTGTGCAATCTATTATAATGATCGTAGATGTACATCTAGAATGCTGGAGATGGAGGAGTGGCATACTACAACTACTTTTCAAGCATATTTTGAACTGAATGAAACAATGTTGTTTAACGAACCTCATAACTATTTTTATTGATGATGGGCAGCTTATTTTCTCTGTGTTTTTATGCTACCATTTGTTACGATACCTGATGCAACATATTGTAAAAGTGTTGCAATGCCTTGTTTTATCAATCACTTTGCTGAATACATTTGATGTTGGTTACATTCAAGTCTCAATGATGGATGGAGAAATAAATAATTATCCTTGGTAAGATTAGATTATCATTTGGAGGTTTATTTGAAATATTTTTCCACACTAAATGTTGTTGAAGGAGGGGCCCGAAAAGAACAAAAAATGATGATTTCGAAGGTCCAATAAGCAAATTTAAAATGGCCCAAATTAAGATTTGATCAGAAAGTCCAATTGGGCTTATTGAATTAAGCCCAGAAGACAAATGTCATTTTCAACTTGTGATTAGGAGCAAAATTGTTGGAAGGGGTATTTATTTATGATCATCGTTGTATAATTAAACTTGAAGTAATCAACGATGATCATAAATATTCAAAATGGTAAGTGTAGCTTAATTGTGTGTGTTTAACAGAGATTTTTTTTGTACACTAAATGGCCCAAAAGCTGAAGAAAGAGAATGGCTGATTTTGAAGGCCCAAGATGGCAATAAATTAGCAAATTGAAACGGGCCCAAGTCATGATCTTATGGAAAAGTCCAATTTGCATACTGCACTGAACCCAGAAGAAGGCCTAAACAAAAAAGCAAAGAAAACGTCATTTTCACCTTCTGATTAGGCCCAGGAGTCATGTGTATTTAATTATGATCATAGCCAACAACTGTTAATACTTTTATATTGAATTGTCGTATCAAAATTTTGAACAAACTGCATAATTTCATATGCCAAAAAACTCGACTCAAATTTAATATATTCTAATTCAACACTTGTGCATCATCCATCCCCATTGCAGTGAAGGTCTTTTGAGGTCTGCATTTTGTACCATCATCATCATCTGGAAAGAAAACCAAAATGACAAGTCATGTTAGAAGCTGGGGCAACTAACTTACAATATTCAAAGAAGCATAAAATATATATATATATATATATATATATATATATCACCTTCAACAGACATGTTTGATTCTGCTATACACACTTCCCGCATCCTACAACAAACAAAAAAAAAACAAATTAGTAAGTTATGAAAATATAATGACGAAAGCTTTAGGACATATTCAACAAGCAACAGCCCCAAAGATTGATCACTTCACACACAAAGATTAAGCCCTAATTACTGTATCCATTAATAACCTCAACACCTCCTAATCAAAAAAAGCCACAAGAGGTGTTTGTGTCCAAGTGTGGTCTGGTCTCCTAATCAGCTATTACACAACCACCTAATCAACTATTACAGTTGAATAAATATTGTTTGACATTCAAGTTTTTTTTGAACTTAAAGACTTTCAAGTTTCAAAAACAAAATACAGATTCGCCGTATTCCATGCTTCTGGTCTTTCCTCTTCCCGACCTCTTCATATCCCACCCAATGCCTCAATCTCTGCTTTCAAACTCCTGAGGGTAGCAACTGTCGCATCCACCTTCAACAGCAATCCAGTTATTTCTGGATTAACAGCCTCCTAACACATGAGTAAAGAAGAGGAGAAGATCAGGAAAAAAGAAAAAAATTCATAACGTAAAAACAAAAATAAAAAAAACAAAAAAAACATACCTTCGGGCAGAAATGCTTCATCACTGCTTTGAATATTATGATAGCAGAGCATTGACAGAAGACCATTATCATGGTTGTCAAGTCATGACCATAGTGCAGAAATCTTCACGTGGAAATAGTGCCATTAATACAAATCCAGCAACAGCTAGCAACACATTGGAGCAATTTGATGATTCAACTGATCACATTCGAAGTTCACTTGACAGAAGGAGATAAGCACGTGATTAATGAGCTGGCATTAATGATCATAGCTCAAAGTTAATTAACCATTGTACAGCTGGACTTTAGTTATTGTACAGCTGGACTTTAGTTAGTTTTTTTTCTTTTAACCATAGTTAGGAGATTTGATTCTCTGTATAGAAGATACAGTGTAGCTTTCATGTTGCTTATATTCTGTGTTTGTATAAATAGGAGTAGTTACACTTATTGTAATTAGATTTTTTTCATTTTTCTCAAGCAATACAGAAAAGTTTCCCCAATTCTCTCAACTTCATTTCAGTGTTCTTCATTCTTTTCTTTTCTGAGTTGTTGATCGTTCTTGTTTTGGCTGCAATTGATCTCTCTGTGATCAATTGCTGCTGTTTTTACATGGTATCAGAGCACTCGTTTGTGCTATTTCACTATTCCTGTGACTGATTCGAAGATCTGGAATGGACAACAGAAATAGCGAAGAAAGCAGTGGAGGTGAGATATTTCAATTGGAAGACTCAATGATGGTGAAAGGAAATGAAAACACAAATGTTTCTTTGGTTTCAAGTGTGCTGACCGAAGGAAATTACCTCTCCTGGCGAAGATCAATGCTGATTGCCTTGGGAGCAAAAGAGAAGTTGAGTTTTATAGCTCCTGGATGTAGATCACCTCCTGAAACTTCAACTGACTTCACAAAATGGAAGAAAGCAGACTGTATGGTTATCTCTTGGATTTTGAGCTCTATGTCCAAGGAAATAGCAGATGATTTCATCTACGCCCCCACAGCTAAGGATCTGTGGCTAGAAATTGCTGAGAGGTATGGCGATGGTCATGGCACAATGGTTTATGATATAAGAAAGGAGATGAACTCCACTAAGCAAGGTACTCTCACCCTAGCTCAATACTATAACAAGTTGAAGAAATTTTGGGGTGAATTGATTCAGATTAGGCCTCTTCCTATCTGTAATTGTGGTGCCTCGAGAGAAATGTTTGAGAGAGAGTCTGAGACAATGCTAATGCAGTTCCTTAAGGGACTAGATGATTGTTATGATATAACAAGGAGCCAAATCCTGATTATGGAGCCTTTGCCAACAACAAATAAAGCCTATTCAATTGTACAAAAGGTTGAACCTAAGAAGCAGTTTCCAGTAGTCTTTGCTAACTCTGGTGATAACACTGCATGTTTGGTTCGAAATCCAGTTGAGAAGCTGGATAATTCTTACAAAGGAACCTATATGAACAAGAAACCTGATACAAAGAAAAATGGCTTGAAGTGTTCATTCTGTAACAGAGATGGACATGCCAAGGAATCTTGTTTCAAGTTGCATGGTTACCCTGACTGGTGGAAGGGACAGAAGCTAAGAACAAACCAGAGACCTATGGCTAATCTGGTAGATACTCCACTTAATCTTGAGGACAATGCTTCTAGATCAAGTCAGCATACAAACCAGAATGTGCAGCTGCAAGGATTTCTTACTAGACTTCTCCAGGAACTCAACAAGGCTACAAAAGGCAACAATGCTGATCAACATTTGGTGAACTTTGCTCATCTTAATGATTTTTCAGGTATGCATACTCCCATGAATTTTGGTTTTCTTGCCTTATTGAGTAGAGACTCTTGGATCATTGATACTGGTGCCAACAATCATATATGTTTTGATGCATCTGTTTTTCATACTTCTAAATTCAGTAATGCATGCATACCTGTATATTTACCTAATGGGTCCATGAAGTTAGTAGAGCAAATAGGAAATGTCAAACTCACAGATACTCTTAGCCTTCTAAATTGCTTTCGTATTCCATTTTTCAGATTCAACCTCCTTTCAGTCAGTAAATTAGCTAAATCAAATTCCATATCTGTTTCTTTTTTTGCTCAATTCTGTGTATTGCAGGATTTTAGAACACAAAAGATTCATGGTATAGGCAAAGAGAAAAAGGGCCTATATATCCTTGATTCCACTTCATTTGATCCCAAAATCATTGAAGCACACAGTCATCTAATCAATCAATTTCAGAAGTTGCCTCAGGAACTTAGTCTTTCAGTTAATGCCTCTTCGTTATCACACAGCACCTTGTAGCATTCTAGATTAGGTCACCATTCTCACATTGTTATCAAACATCTATTCCCTGATGTAATAGCCATTGATCATTGTAATATTTGTCCTGTTGCTAAACAACAGAGAATGAGCTTTCCCTTAAGTGGTAATAAAAGTGCAAATGTCTTTGATCTTCTTCATTTGGATGTATGGGGGCTATACTATCAGCCTACCATATCTGGAGCCCAATATTTCCTTACAATTGTGGATGATCATTCTAGATATACTTGGACTTTTCTTCTTAAACACAAATCCCAGGTTCCTCAAACACTCATTTCATTCTTTCATATGTTTCAAACTCAATTTCAGAAATCAGTCAAAATGGTTAGGTCTGATAATGGAACTGAATTTGTTAATCACACTCTACAAACTTCATTGTCCCAGTTTGGTATAATTTATCAAACATCTACTCCATATACTCCTCAGCAAAATGGAATAGCTGAAAGGAAATAAAAACATTTATTACAAGTTGCTAGAGCTCTCATGTTTCAGTCTTGCCTTCCCAAACAATTCTGGGGTGACTCTCTTCTTACTGCTACTTTTCTCATAAACAGACTTCCCTCTTCCATTTTACAATAGCAATCACCGTATCAGTTGTTGTATAACAAAGCACCAGACCTCACTCATATCAAGACATTTGGATGTTTGTGTTATGCTACTAATCTAGATCCTTCTAAACACAAATTCTCTCCTAGAGCTCACAAGTCTATATTCCTAGGATATCCTCCTTTTCAGAAAGCCTATAAGCTATACAACCTGTCTACTCACAAGGTTTATACTTCTAGGGATGTAGTTTTTCATGAAACTATATTTCCATTTCAGCAGCCCACAATCCAACCACAGGGTAGTCCTCTTCCCTTGGCCATTCCTGAATCAGACTCTGAATCTGAGTCTGCACCTGAATAATCATCTAGCATTCCTGAACTTAACTCACCAATCTCCAACTCATCTTCTTCCTCTAGTTCATCCAGATCCCTATCATCTTCTTCTCCTACTGAGGATTTATCCATCATTCCTACTCCTCCTCCACAAAGGAGAAGTCTCAGACAAAAACAACAACCAGCTTGGCTCACTAATTTTGTGATGCCAAAAGCTAATTGTGTAACTCCTGTTCTACCTCATGTTCATCCATCCATGCATTATCCTGTTTATACTTTTCCTTTCTATTCCAATGCTTGTTTTTCTACATCATATATGTATTTTCTGGCTAATGTATCAACTGTCCAAGAGCCTTACTCATATAGTCAAGCCAAAGACCATCCTGAATGGGTTAAAGCGATGAACTTGGAGCTACAGGCACTGGACTTGAATGATACTTGGGAAATGATTGCATTACCTAGGGGTAAGAAACCTATAGGCTCTAAATAGGTCTATAAAGTGAAGATGAGACCTGATGGTTTAGTAGATAAATAGTAAGGCCAGATTAGTGGTAAAAGGTTTTAATCAAATTGAAGGTGTTGATTATACTGATAGCTTCTCTCCAGTAGCTAAATCTGTGACAGTTCGAATTATCTTGGCCTTGGCTGCTTCTAAATCTTGGCATCTCTATCAATTGGATGTTAATAATGCTTTCCTTCATGGCATTCTTGAAGAGGATGTGTATATGTGGCCTCCTCCTGGTTACCCTAATGTTCTTCCTGGTCAAGTTTGCAAGTTAAAGAAGTCTTTGTATGGTCTGAAACAGGCATCTCGAAGATGGAATCATGAGTTTACTACTCAACTCACCAATTTTGGTTTTCTGCAATCTTCTCATCATCACTGTTTGTCAAGAAATCTCAGCATTCATTTATAGCCCTTATTGTCTATGTGGATGACATCTTAATCACTGGTGATTCAACTGCTGATATTGCTCAGGTCAAGACATTTCTTGACCACAAATTTACCATAAAAGACCTTGGCCATGCAAGGTACTTTCTGGGGATTGAAATTGCTCGCAGTCCTAATGGTCTTTAATTATCTCAATCAGCGAAAGTACATTTTGGATATTCTTGAAGATGTAGGTGTTCTTGAGGCCAGGCCTACTACTACTCCTGCAGTTCCAGGCACTGATTTTGCAGATACTTCATCCCCTCTTTGCTCAGATCCTCATCAATATAGACGACTCATAGGCAGGCTGTTGTATCTGCATTTCACCAGACTTGATATTACACATGCTGTTCAGCAACTTAGCTAGTATATGTAAGCTCCCAGAAAATCCCATTGGCTTGCTGCTATTCATATTCTTAATTATCTCAAAGGTACCCCTTCTCAAGGTCTTTTTTACCCTGCTGCTTCCTCTATGCATCTTCAAGGCTTCTGTAATGCAGATTGGGGAACCTACAAGATCACAAGGCAGTCTATTACTGGCTACTGTGTATTTGTAGGTGATGCTCTTATTTCTTGGAAATCCAAGAAACAGTCAACTGTATCTCATTCCACTGCTGAAGCTGAGTACAGGGCCCTTGCAGTGACTACTTGTGAATTGCAATGGATTTCCTACATTCTTCATGACTTGCATGTGGCTGTTTCTCTCCCTATTCCTCTTTGGTGTGATAGTAAGGCTGTCATTCACATCACAACCAACCCTGTCTTCCATGAACGTACCAAACATTTGGATATAGACTGCTATGTTGTTCGAAATAAGTTCAAAGATGGTTTTCTCATTCCTCAGCATGTTTCCTCATATGATCAGATTGCTGATCTTTTCACAAAGCCCCTATCTGCTGCTCCTTTTCATCATCTTCTTTCCAAGTTAGGCTTGTTGATTTTCACCAAGTCCAACTTGAGGGGGGATGCAGAAATCTTCACGTGGAAATAGTGCCATTAATACAAATCCAGCAACAGCTAGCAACACATTGGAGCAATTTGATAATGCAACTGATCACATCCGAAGTCCACTTGACAGAAGGAGATAAGCACGTGATTAATGAGCTGGCATTAGTGATCATAGCTCGAAGTTAATTAACCATTGTACAGCTGGACTTTAGTTAGTTTTTTTTCTTTTAACCATAGTTAGGAGATTTGATTCTCTGTATAGAAGATACAGTGTAGCTTTCATGTTACTTAGATTCTGTGTTTGTATAAATAGGAGTAGTTACACTTATTGTAATCAGATTTTTTTGTTTTTCTCAAGCAATACAGAAAAGTTTCCCCAATTCTCTCAACTTCATTTCAGTGTTCTTCATTATTTTCTTTTCTGAGTTGCTGATCGTTCTTATTTTGGCTGCAATTGATCTCTCTGTGATCAATTGCTGCTGTTTTTACACATAGTGATGGGAGCTAAAGTGAAAGCCAAGCTCCAACATCTGGTCACCAAGATTGTTTCCCAGATCAGCGCATTTGATTAGTCTTCCGAAATAAGGGAGAACACAGGAAAGAGCCAGAAGAAACTGAATTGTTGACATGGTGATCTCAACAAAAACACCTCCCTCCTCCTGTGATGAGGCCATTGTTATCGCATGACCTACCATAGAGACAAAACATAGTTTACCTATCCTAAAAACAATTTTTCCCCACAGCTTTCTTTTACCCCACAACTGAAACTATCTCAGTGCATAGTGGGTAAAGGATGACAATGCCGGCGAAGTTGAGGTTGACAGTAAATATAATGCCGCAAATGAACTAGGGAAAGAATCCGCGGCAGCAAGTAATAGATGAGATTAACGGGTTGTTTACAAGGAAAAAAAGGCAGACCAGCCCAACAAAGAATGAGATTATCCCATTAATAAGTCTGATGTTGAAGGTGTTCGGCGCTGGGTGGGAGGTTGGAGTGGGAATCACAGCTGGGGCGGAAGTGGGAATCTCAGCTCCGGCGATGGTGGGAATCTCAGTTCCGGCGACAGTGGGAATCTCAGCTGGGGCGAGAGTGGGAATCTCAGCTCCGGCGGCGGTGGGAATCTCAGCTCCGGCGACAGTGGGAATCTCAGCTGGGGCAGGAGTGGGAATCTCAGCTCCGGCGACGGTGGGAATCTCAGCTGGGGTGGGAGTGGGAATCTCAGCTCTGCCGACAGTGGAAATCTCATCTTCGGCAGGACTGCGAAGCACCTTTTCGGTGGGAATGAGGAAGAGAACCGAGTAAAGAAGGAAATAATCCCGTTGATAAGTATGCTGATCGCGGCTGGGGTGGGAGTATTTGCCTCTGGGGTGGGAGTGGCTGTGGGAGAGGGAATCAAGTCTTCGGCGGGGATGAGAATCTCATCTTGATCGGAAGGGTGGTTAGGAGTGGGATTGGGGTGGGAGTAGGAATCTCATCTTCTTCGGGAGGGTGGTTTGGAGTGGGATTGGTTATCGTATTCATGGGTGTGGGTGTGGGATTGACTGGAGGATGATTCATTGTGGCTAACTTGAGTAGCGTATAGAAATTTACCAAGTGTTAGGGTTTTTATAGGAGGAGTAGAAGTAGAATTCATCTGAGAAGAAGAAAGAACACCAAATTTCAGCATTCTGGAAATTAAGAGGGGCACAGAGGATACTTTGGAATCAAAGAATAGAATGGTAATAAAAACAAAACGTGTATCTCAGAAAGAGGAGGAGGAGAGGTTTATTCAGACAACATAGATGAAGAACACAAACAAAAATTTCCAAATCTGTCTCAAACACAAAAAATTTCAGAAAAGTAAAAGTACGAGAGTTTGGCTAATAGAAGAAATATATAGAAGACGAGTAGACACAGAACAAAAGTTCTCAAGAGTGGTTTAGGTCATGGAAAAAGAAGAAGTTAGGCAGGGCACAGTGAAATTTAATGCAAGCATGCAAAAGCCTGTGGTTGTCTCCTCGATAATATTGGTTGTGAAAGCTGGAGATTGAAGGAGAAGAAGAAGTAGGAGGAGGAGGAGGGAAGAGAGAGGAAACATGAAAGAGCAAAGTGACTTGGTCTCCAAGTCTTGAAATTCATCATTATCTTTTCTTTCTGTTTTTTTTTTTTCCCGATCACTTCCTTTTTCCAAAACCATCCTACTGGATTTTTTCCCTTAGTATTCATTTTGAAGGGATCTAATTACTAAAATAAGCAAAAAAAAAAAAAAAATTCTTCCCATTATGTAGAAAACGAATCCCGCAGATTCGTTTTCAATTGAAAACGAATCTGCGGGATTCGTTTTTCCAAAAAAAAAAAAATTAATTTTTTTAAAAAAAATATTAAATTTGCCTAAAAACGAATCTGGTGAATTCGTTTTTTCCTAAAAACGAATCCACCAAATTCGTTTTCAATTTAAATGCATTTACCAAATTCGTTTCTTCCTAAAATTATTTTAATTATTTTTTTAAAAATTTTCAAGTTTTCAATTTTTATTAATTTTTTGAATTCATTTTAAAGTTTTTATTTTTTAAATTTTAAAATAATTTGAACACCCTTATGTTCGAGCTCGGCTCAACCCATTACACCTCAGCTCGAGCTCGAGCCCAAAATGTGAGTTCGAGCTCCAGCTCGCTATGTGCATGTAAGCTCGAGCTCGACTCGATTATATGCTCAAGGTCGAGCTCTCAAGCCCAAAATATGAGCTCGAGCTCGATTATATGCTCAAGCTCGAGCTCTCGAGCCCAAAATATGAGCTCGAGCTCGATTCGATTATATGCTCAAGCTCGCTATGTGCATGTAAGCTTGAGTTCGACTCGTCGATTATATGTTCAAGCTGGAGCTCTCAAGCCCAAAATATAAGCTTGAGCTTGACTCGATTTTTTTTTTAAGAAACGAATTTGGAAATTCGTTAAAAAATAATAATAAAATGAATATCTTTTCATTTGAAAACGAATCTCTGAACTTTGTTTTCTTAAAAAAATGAAAATAAATATAATTTCTTATAGAAACGAATTCACCAAATTCATTTTCAATTTTAAAATTATTTTTTTAAAAAAATAATAATAAAATGAGAAACGAATTAGGTGAATTCGTTTCTAGGAGAAACGAATTCACCTAATTCGTTTCTACTTAATTTTTTTATTGTTTATTTTACTAGAAACGAATTCACCTAATTCGTTTCTACTTAATTTTTTTATTGTTTATTTTAATTTTTTTTTTTGAGAAAATGAAGTCTGCAGATTCGTGTTCAATTTGAAAACAAATCTGCAGAATTCGTTTTCTATAAAAGAGGAATTAAAATTTTTTTGGATTAGTTTGGTAATTATACCCCCCAAAATGAATACTGTGGGAATTAAATCCCATCCTACTTATTAGTGAAAATTAAACTTTATTATATTTAATATGATTCAGACATTAATTTGAAACACAAATTCAAATATTAAATCATATTTCTTTAATATGTCATATCCAAGTCAAATGCCTCCTACAACTCGTAATTGTACTATAAAATCCAATTCATTCATTATGTAAAACGAGATTTTTCTTCAATTACCATTTCCAAATTTCAAGAACTTTCCAAGAAAACATATAATAATAATAATAATAATAAATTGAAGAACCGGCAAAACAAGAAATGTTTCACTCCATTAATTATAGTAAATATCAATCTATGTCAAGAAAATCCTTAATTACTATCCAATTTACTGTGCTTATCTAAACTGAGCATATAAATCAACAATAGTTTGCAAGATCGATATCTTACGTGGGATGGGTATATGATCGGGATTGGAAGTATAGGATGATAGGAAGATCATACGCAAGCTTGCCTAAAATTTAGGATGTAATAAAATCAGAATTAGAATGGATTCTTCGGTATTTTGAATTCGGAAGATTTTAGGATCCAAATCGGGATTTTGCACATCAACTATATAACTAAAAAAATATTTTATTCTAAATCAATAGATTAAAATTTATCTTTACTTGCGTCTACGTATAACACACGAAACAAAGACTAGATCCATACTCAAGTTCCCCTCCGCCCTACCCCAAACTCTAGACGACGCCTTTCTTTTCATTCGCTCTGCATGTGATGTGCAGTGCAGATGCAGCTGCAGCAGCCGCGCAGCCAGCAGTGACAGAAGAGCTCTTCTGCTGCAACTGCTAGTCATAATACTCAAGTGTGTGTACTCTTGTTCCCAAATTGTGAAAGGAAATAAAGCGGCGATATTTTTGGCTATTTTAATCATAGTATTAAAGTTGAGCTCAAATTCCAAGTAGATTAAATAGTTCTAATGACAATCCAAGTTTTTTAAGATTCATAAATTAGTTTTGTTTTAAATTTATAATATGGTATTATAGTATAGATCACGCTTCAAACACGCATATAAATTTACGTTAAACCTAACTATTTTGATAACATTAAAAAAGGTGCTGCTCCATTATTACCAACTAAATAATCTGTACCTGAGGACGATGACATGCACATGCATCAATCGGTCATCTGTGTGTCTAAAATAAAGCGAAGCAATTGTAACCACCGTTTGAATACGTCAAATAAGGAGTCGAATTTGTTGGAATCCTTTCATTCCATATACATACACACACATATATATATACACACACATATATATATATATATATATACATATATATATATATATATATTTGGAAATTTGGGTTACCATGCATATAACAACACCACACAATCATTCATTATAAATAACGGGATTATATATAGTTTTCACCTCTGTCGTGCATAATAAAAAATGAGTAATTCGGAGAAGATTATTGAAGAAATAAGAATGGAGAGAGCTCGTTATTTGGCTTAGATAGGAACATACTTTTCGGTTATAACTTATGTGTCTATTGTTGCATGTGTATTTCCTTTATTTGTCGATCGTGATTATGAAGTTCAATGGTGACGCAGCAGACAGAGTTGCAATAGAAGGTTTAATCATGGCGTGGTTACATCAGTTTGTGGGCTTCACAACACATGCTTATGGAGCTTTACTAAGGGAGAAATTGATATAAGGTGAAGGAAGATTAATTGTTCTTTTTTTTTCCCTTCTAATTGAGAAAAATAAAAATCTATCTTTAATTTTAATTATCCATGTTTCTCACGACAAGAGTGTAGTTTCCACCTCTGTGTTGCTAATTTTGTTTTATATATATATATATGGCTATGGTAATGTTAAACGAATAACAAAGCAGAATAAAAATATGTTAAACGCATAATAGAGATTTGTAATTCTATCTATTATTATTACCCCGTATAAATCAGCTTGTGGTCTTCATCGCAATTATTTATGGAGGTACAAGCTTTTTTTTTTTTTTTTGTAACTAATACTAAGGTACAAGCTGAAAGCAATAAGGGAGAGGAAATCCCATAAAATAAAATTAAAATAAAAATACTAGTCCACGACAAATGAAAAGTAAGGTCAAGGAAGAATAGTGTTAGCTTAGCTTGAATATTAGCAATCATATTTTTATGATTTTTTACAATTTCATTTTGTATAAGTATTTATCAAAATAAACAACTTCAAATTATATTTCTTTAAACTGTCCAAGTCAAACAACTCATAATTATATATAGTAGTATTAAATCCATCCGTTTATGTAAGATTTAGTTACCAATATTTTGCTTCAATTACCATTTGATTAGTGATTTTCAAATTTCAAGGATTTTCCAACAAAATATAATAATAATAATAACAAAAATTTTGAACAACCGGCAAAATAACTAATATTTCACTTCATAACCTTGCTTGTAGTAAATGTCAAGAAAATCCTTAATTATTGTAATTTAGTATTATAAGAGTTGTGATCCAGTTAATACTTATCTTAACGTTTAGGATCGATTTGGTATTTTGAAAGAGAATGATTCCGATCGAGATTTTACAAATAATGAAATCAAATATGGATTTATCTTTATACCCTACCCTACCCTATACCTCAGACCACGCCTTTTTTCTTCTTTTAATCCTAAACATCGCTTCTATTTTTATATAGATCGATCATTAAAATATTTTCATATCCTTACTAAGAATTTTCAAAAATCACTTGATAAGAAAACAAACTGGGGACTAGAACTATATATACATTTTAGAAATGTGAAATGTTATTTTACAACATTTTAAATGTGAATGAATGATACAAGATAGAAGAACAAAGCAATTGTGACAAATTGTTGGAATCCTTTCAATATTCCATATAATATTTTGAAATTTGGAGTTGGATTTAGATTAGGTTGTCTCGGTTACCATTTAACAAGGCTTACCAATTAATTATAGGTTTTGAATTTGTCTCAATTACGCTTCACATCCTATGTCACAACTATTGTGTACTATATTCGGTGGAGGAGCCAGAAATAGTTATTAGTGGGGGCACAATGAGAATTTAAACTTAATTTGCTAAATTTTGATTTAATATTAATTTATTTAAATGTATTTTTCAATAAACAAAAAATATATATATAGTCTCATCTTATCATTATTTTTAATTTTTATATTTAATTTAGTTGTGTATTTTTTTTTCTTTTGAATAACTCTCTAAATGTTTCACATAAGAATAAAAGAAAATATTAAGACATTAATCAACAATAGAGGTAAATATGCATTTATTCAGACAAAAACATAAGTTACTATTTGATTTTATAATAAAGTCTAAAATAGTTAAAAACTAGTTCAGACTTAAACAGAAATTTATCTGTATAAGTATTTCAATAGAAGAAAATATAAATTTTTAAATATCAAATTTACTTAAAATGAATTTATAAATCAATTTAAAATTTTAAAGGCATGCAAAAAACTACTTAAACATAAAGAAAATAGTGACTTTTGAACACTTTTTTTTTCTTGTGGAGGCACATGTTAAAATTTAAAACTCAAAAATATATATATAACTTTAAACTATTGTGGTGGAAGCAGTGGGAGCACGTGCCCCCACCCTGCCTCCGCCTCTGACTATATTTGCCACTTTAAATAAGAAAAAAAGTAGCATTTTTTCATATAACAACACGACTACTCATTTATAAATAACCTATATATAAAGAGAGAAGCTAGGGATTATTGTTTTCACCTCCTTAATTATCATATGGTTAGGCCAGGAATATGCTATACTTTTTGGTTATGGCTCCATTATTGCTTGTGTATTATCGTGGTGCATGTGGTTACATTAGTTTCTGAGCTCCGTAGCAAATGTATTGTATTGTGAATCTGTGATCTTCAAACTACGGCCAAAGGGGTAAAATCAAATGTATTGTGATTTTCACCCTTAATGTTATAATGTAATGTCCTAGTAACACAATGCGGTGTTTCAAGTATGTTAATGAGTATCATATAGCATGCACAGTACGTACCATAACGTAATTTATATTTCGACGCAATGCGAGTAATGTTAGATATATAAATAATGCCGAGGCCATCCAAAGACGACCCCCGGACAAGTAGCTCGGCCGCCAGATGCGAAGCCCAATGAAAAGCCCAGCCTTTCGGGGTAAGACATGTGTCCCGGGTAAGTGTAATTTCCCAATTGGCTCCGCGCCGTGATCGAGGAGGCGGTTAAACTTGGATAAGGGAAGATCTTCACGGTGGCGTCTTCAGCTGACGTGGCTCGTTATTTCTCCTACAAGCTGCCGAAAAAGGTAACGTAATATCATTTAGCTAGTCTTACACTGCGATATTTGCTAAGGTACTAACTTAGGCATCAGAGAAGAATCAGGAAATTAGTCCTGACTGTAGGTATGGGCACGGATTAAAGGCTTCAACAAGTAACTCAGGGCCTGTTCTTTTTGTTTCGTTTTGAAAACGGTTTTGGTTTCAACAGTAAATTTAATATATTTTAATCATATTTCATCATTTTTAATACAATTTTTACTATTCACCATCTACTTTTTACATTTTCAATACACTTTTTACATTATAAAACTATTTTTCAAAACTTGTTTTCAAAATCGTTTTCAAAACAACCCCTTATTATTATTATTAAATTCAACAAGTAACATTACATATTAAGTCATGAATTATAAATAAAAATTAATGGCCACGCGTGAGGGTGAGGGTGAGGGTGAGAGTTGCTCACACGTGAGTATCCCAACCTAACAATTGGAAAGACTAACTCAACTTATGACCCAAGTTTTTTACGTGTCAAAACTGCAAGGGTACAATTACAGCCACATTTTTTGAGACGAAAATCGTGCACAATTACAGCCACATTTTTTGAGACGAAAATCGTGCACAATTACAGCCACATTAATTCATTGGTAAAAAGTAGTACAATTCGACAATCCCATTTTTCCGCTTATTTATTTGGGAGAATTACATTTAACTCCCAATATTTGGTGAAATTATAAATTAGTTCATATAGTTTTGAAAATTTTCAAATACCTTCCTAAAGTTTGATCATAGTTTCAAAATCAATCACTTTTAGTTACAGTTATGGATGAGAACAAACACATACTTTCATCAACAAATCCATGATCAGTTTGGTAAAGTTCAGCTCAAACTTATTCATTCAATAAATTAACGAACATAAATGAAACTTTTGACTCGATTATTTAATAAACAGTCACGGTTTAAACACTCTATATCTTGACCTGAGTCAACTCAATATCACCTTTACTATTAGTGAAAAAATAAACAAAAAAAATATATATTTAAATAATTCAGGGACATATTTATAATTTCTGGAATTATAGGAGATATTAATTTGTAATGTCACCAAATCTTGGGGAGGTAAATATTATTCGCCTATTTATTTTGACAGTCCAAAATTATAAATTTATAGACCCACAATATTGGTACCACTTTCTATGCTCACTCATCAATTTAATTTAAAAGAAAATATTGTCACGCTTCTTAATTAATTAATAATTCTTAATTGATCCTATCCGCTAATTAATTCGCAAGAATGAGGCCGGAGTCGGATCGCCACAAACAATCCATTAGACAATTAAATAAACTGCCTAATTAAATCACGTCAATTTACTTTTATAGAAATATGGGTTTGAATGCGTCAAACTTAGTCAATATACTTTTAGGTAAGCAAAATAATCAAAACATCGTTCGAACCGTTGATTTCGATCTAAAATTTCGGATCGGATAATTTTTCCAAATAATGTTCGGTTTCGGATAATTCAAAACTGAAATTCACAAAAAAAAAAAATTAAATTTAAATTTAAGAAAAAACAAAGAGACTATGGGTTTCGGATCTCAAACCTCGATTTCAGATAAAAAATCACTAGTTCGAATAAAAATAGCGAGTTCAGATCAAATCGCGAATCGTGGTTCCAGATCAAAACACGGTTCGGATTAAAATCCGGTCCGTTTCGAAACTGCGCCGTCGGATTAAAATTCGAACAATCCGAAACTTCGAATTCGGATTGGTTTTTTGCTTTTGCTCACCTCTATACACGATCATGAGGAGTAGAAACGAAAACTCCAAAAAAAAAAATTGCCTTAATATCTGACGCAAATTCTAGAATAGACGGACTTATTTTACTATCGAGAAAATTAATTACTTTCCGTCCTAAGAAAACTAAGAAAAAGACTTACGACCTTTCAGATCTGATCCCTGTTTGGCAAGTTTCTCAAAATCATGTTTTGAGAAAAGTTTGAATTTTATAATAATTTTTCATCATTTTCAATACACCTTTTTACATTTTTTAATACACCTTTTTACATTTCTAATACAATTTTAATATTATAAAATCAAAATAAATCTCAAAACCATGTTTTGAAAATCATACCAAACAGGGCAAGATTCATAATGCTGAAAGTACTAATCATATGAATTCCCATAATCATAAGGTAATTAGAATTTTCGTTTGTCAGCTAAAGAGCCGTTTTCAAGTATTTTTTTGGGAGTGGAGCGTATTAGCATGTTGTGTGTGGTGAGAATGCTACTTAGGTTGGTTCCATGTTATTGTAATGATTTATTCTTTATCGTTCAAGAAAAAAATTCACAATTACGAGTAACATTTTATAAAAACAGTTTAATAGGAAAAATGTGTATTAATGAGAACAAATATTAGATTATAAATTTTGTTTCTAAGAAAAAGACTATAATTTGAGGTTTTTTTTTGACAAGTATTTCAAACACGTTAATAGTATTTTTTTGGAGTTGAAAAAAAAAGCTTAAAAAAAAGTGTTTGAAATATAATTTAGGATTTTTTTTTTGTTTTGTTTTTAAGGCCATGGTGATTTGAGTTTCATTTTGATTTTATAATAAGATATCATGCATTTATTGGCTAGACTTTTATAAAATACTCCCTCTGTCACATTCAAATAGTCCTCTTTGAATGGGACGGAGGAAGTAATTATTAATACTATATTTCGACCAATGAATGCATGACACCTCACTTGCTATGAGAAAATTGTAAAGATTAGTTGAGTTGTCTATCAATACTCAAAGGAAAATTAGAGCATTGTGAGCCTATAAAGAAAGAAAGGGGAGTTATATTTGCTATTTTGGGGGAAAAAAAAAAGCGTGAAACTTTTGGATTGGACCAGATTATAGCGCGTTTTCAATTTTCTAAAATGAACGAAAAGCGAGTTATATTTGCTAGCGTAAGAACAACGCTTCCTTACCTCCAAGCGTGTTTTGTACTCCTATAAATAGGGCAGGATCAGCTACTCTTTCCCGCCATAATCAACCACATTTAAAGAAAAATTCCCTCTTTTTTTTTTTTGTTTTTTTACTTCGAATCTCATCTCTCTCGTTTCATTCCATTAGGCAAAGATGGTCGTCAAAGATCGCAAAGATGTAGGTTAAGGAGGGCAATCCTCCGGACGGTTGAGCTCTAGCCAGATTACAATCCTCCTCCGACACCATTGAGTTCAACAGGCGCGGCCTCTAAGTCCGTTTCTCAATCATCGAAAGCCGGTCGGGTAGAATTAGGAGGGGAAATACGCCGAGCACTCCATTCTATCTCTCCGCCGTTCAGGAATATCTCGCCGCCGAGGTGATTTTCTTGTGTTCGATCATCGTTTACTCTCTAGAATTTGTAGATTTTCTTTCGACACTGTTGGAATTAATAAGAAAAACTTAAGAGTTGTAACAGTGGTACTTTCCTATTTTTATGGGAGTTAAATTAGGGTTTCGAAGGGTTGATTTAATGGTATTCTATTTTCTCGGTCGGGGGTGTAGGTTCTTGAAATGGATGGAAACACAGCAAGGATCGTGACGAGGAGTTGAGTAAGATCGCTAATTTTCTCGGTCGGTGGTGTAGGTTCTTATGTTTTCTGTTTGCTGCTGTATTTTTCTTGGGATCGTGAAGAATGTTCAAGTTCTAAGTTTTCGCTTCGGTTTTTTATATGTACCGTTTTCCAGGTAAAGCAGAGTTGGTTAGTCATTGAATTCAGGAGCACTCATTCTTCTATTTTGGTGAGTCCTTAATAATTTTCTAGCCATCTATCTGTGTAGACTCTGTAGTGACATAGGGGTGTCTTATCTGGTAGTACTAAGTATCTAATAATGTTAGGACTGGTTTTCTGTTCTTCATTGTTTGTTTCCCTCGCTTCCAAGTGGTCCATCTTTGTTACACATTAAAGATGTTACATAAGAAAGATGCGTTGTGGACTAAATAACTTTGAAGATCTGGCTGCTGATAGAGTTTATTTTGGACAGAGCTGCATAATAACGTGGTGAATTGAATTGTTGCTGCTAGTTGCTGTCATACATACTTAAGTATCCTTAGTATCGGTTAAGTTCAAAACCTTCCGGTCTGTGCTTTTATTTAAGCTTCTGCTGCCATCTACCATTGAGCACAGCATTACATGTTTTTATGAAGTTGCTCTGTCTCTTTGGTGAAGGATTACCTGCCCTGTTGTCGTTACGATCTTCAGTGGGAATGGAAGCCTATTTGCTGTAACTGGCTTATTTTGAGCACCTTTCGTTAAGGTTGTGATTTATGTGATTCTGTTTAGCATTGTTGGCCTTTGGAACCTATACAATTAATAGGTTTTCTTGAATTTCAGCAGGAGTGCATCATTTGTATCGTCGTGCTACCAAATCCCAATGGTCCAATGCCAATAGCCAAGGCAAGCTTGGAATTGCTTTTTTTGATGTTTTTACCATATTTGTCTGTAATTTATGCAGTATGTTCTACTTATCTCAACTTCTAGGTTCATACCTGGTTTGTAAATGATGTTTGTGGCCAGTGTCTGTGAAGTTAAATGATGTTTGCGTAACCTCCTTGACGTTCCAACTGTCTGGTTGACATGGATTTTGAGAAGTTATCTTTTTTTTTTTTTTTTTTTTTTTTCCCCCAGCAGGTTAACATCCACCAAGTGGCCCAAAGAATTGAACAACATAGTCCACCTATAGAGAAATTTTCCGTTGAGTGGTTGAAAATGCTTTGTAGATGTGTGACGGTGTCAATGACCGGGCAAATGCTGTAAACGAATTATGCAGAGATGAAGGGCTTCGTAATGTGAGCATCCTAATTCCTTATGCCACCATTTTTGTTTGTGCTTGCAGGATTTCATTGAGATGTTGCGTGAAGATTTAACGTGCAGCCCAATTTGTTCCCTTTAATGATAAAGCTGATGATATTGTCAGAACAGAAATTAGGAACCAAAGCAGAATTTTTTTATCTTTTTTCCTAAACTGTAACGTGCAAGTTATTTATTTATTTATTTTTTTATTCTTGCAATTGCTCCCGGTTTCAAATTAACAACGTACGGACATAGGATATCCACTATTTCTTTTCTTCAAAGGAGTCGGTCAATAATGTTTATTGTCTTCCGGATAAATGTAAAAAGTATATAGAATATGTGGTCTCTAAGAAAAGATTATAAATTCTCTATATCTCCTTATAAAAATATGTAATTATGTACTCCCTTCGTCTCCTTAGAAGAATCACTTTGCTGTACTAAAACAGTACATCAAAGTAAACTCTTCTAATGGAACAGAGAGAGTAGTATAAATGATTACAAATTTCAAGATATAACTTAAAATAAGTATTTTTAATATTAAAAAAAAGTGAATAGATCAATTAAGGATACTAAGTTACCAACATATATATGATAATTGCCGCAACCATGAAATTATTTTTAGTTCCATTTCACAGATAAAGTCCTTAATTAATAATCATTTAGTTTTAGAAAAATAAAAAAATAAAGAAAAGAAAATCCACGTTCAAGTTCTTGACCTACAAATAATAACAAAGAAACATGTGAAAATTTGTTCTGTCACAAAATTTAATAAATTTGTACTTTTTGGTCCTACTAAAAAAAATTAGATTTTTTAAAAGAGAATTTGCCATTTTAAAAGAATTATATTTTTATTTTATTTATTTTTAGTTTCTATATCATTATTTTAAAAAATTAATTTGTGTGGTCCAATTGATTCACATTTTTTAAAAGTAAAGATATAACTGAAATATTAGTCAAAAATATAATTATTTGAAGTGATAAATATAGAGTTTTAGCTTTTAAAAGTATAATCATTCTTCAAAATTTTGTTTTTATGTTTTTTTCTTAATTAATTTGAAAAACAGTCAAAACAAATATAGACACAAATTGATTTGGTAACAATTAAACAGTCAAAACCTATATGGATCGAAACACTTCATCCATACAAATCTAAATACGATAATGAGAAATCGCATTTGCACTAAATTAACATATCTTGTATCGAAACATGAACCCAATTTCAAAGCTACTACCGATCATTCAATGAAACCCTCCAACCAACTGAATTTTCATATAAAGACATTGAACTTCCACTTATTAAGAAAGATATAAACAATTATTTGGAAGTATTGAAAAACTCTCGTGAAAAAACGAAGAAAAACTACAAAGAAAATTACTTTCCAGCCTAGGCTCTATTTATTTCATTTCATTTTAGGCAAATCATCATTTTTTTCTCCTTCAAAATTTTATAGAAAAAAACAACCTTATTAATTTTCTATTATATTCAAATTTTAAAATTTTCCTTAAATTTTTTTACTCACATAAATTAAAAAAATAACATAATCATTAGGGCATGTTCTTTTAGGAAGGTTTGAGTTTTGGTTTTGAAAATATAGTTTTATAATATAAAAAATATATTAAAAATGTAAAAAAATATAGCTGATTAGTAAAAAGCTGTATTGAAAATTATGGAAACTAATTATAATATATTAAATTTACTGTTGACACCAAAATTGAAACTAATACCAAAACTTAAAGAACATGCCCTATATTTTTTCTTCTCTTTTCTACGCAAATCTCCAAAAATAATTCTATGAAAAAAATATATTCTTTTCCTAAAATAAATTTTTTTCAATTAGATCATAGAAAGAACTGAGCCTTAAAGTGGGTGAGTGGGGAGGAGGCGGCTAGAAAAAGATGGTTAAGGGTAGATTCTTTCAAATTTTGTTTTAGAAAGTAAAAGAGTACTATTACAACTTTTCATTTTCCACATATGCCTAAATAAAGGATGGACCAATTGGAGCATGGACGACACACTCATAAATCAATAATGAATATGGGAATCAAACTTGTCTAGCCTAACTGGCAAAAGCAAGTGAGATATCATTTACCGCAGCGGGAGGTCCTGGGTTCGAGTCCGGCGGACAACAACTTAAGGGGACTTTCCCTGCAAAATTAAGGGTTGACGGGGTTCGAATCTGGGCTTCCCGTTAGCACCCTTTTTACCAAACATGTCTAGCCTAACTGGCAAAAACATGTGAGGTACCATTTACCGCAGCGGGAGGTCCTGGGTTCGAGTCCGGCGGACAACAACTTAAGGGGACTTTCCCTGCAAATTTAAGGGGTTGACGGGGTTCGAATCTGGGCTTCCCGTTAGCACCCTTTATCAAACTTGTCTAGCCTAACTGGCAAAAGCAAGTGAGATACCATTTACCGCAGCGGGAGGTCCTGGGTTCGAGTCCGGCGGACAACAACTTAAGGGGACTTTCCCTGCAAAATTAAGGGGTTGACGGGGTTCGAATCTGGGCTTCCCGTTAGCACCCTTTTTTACCAAACATGTCTAGCCTAACTGGCAAAAACATGTGAGGTACCATTTACCGCAGCGGGAGGTCCTGGGTTCGAGTCCGGCGGACAACAACTTAAGGGGACTTTCCCTGCAAATTTAAGGGGTTGACGGGGTTCGAATCTGGGCTTCCCGTTAGCACCCTTTTGACGAGGTTTTGAGACTTTCTCTCACTAGAGGTTTTCCTTAGGAAAACCTCTAGCGCCCCGTCGTGTGCTCCTTCCTAGGGTTTTCCCTTGGATGATTTCTTCCCATATATTCCATTGACTCAAGTTTGAGGTTCTTAATTGAATCTTAATCTTGTTTTCATTGGGTGTAGGTGGATTGTTTTGAATCTTTGGTGATTTGGTTTTATGAACTCTTCTGTTATTAAGAGTTTCATTCAACCAAATTCTAATTGGAATTATCGATTTGGATTGTTTCCATTTTCGGTTTTCCTTTCTTTTTCGGTTCTTTACCGATTTGAAATTATCCTCAGTTAAGAGTCAACATTTGGGGGCTTTTTACTTGAGGAATTTGACAGCTTCAAACTGGGTTTGTGGGTTTACCGGATTGAAAAGTGAATCATTGAATCTGTGGGTTTGAGTGGCGATTGATGCTGCTAATCGACAACGAGGATGGGCTTGAGCATAGCGTCGGGTTCAACTGAAAAAGGTGAAGCTTTTCAGATCAGTCACCGGAGGATTGGCTTGAGCAAAGCATCGGGTTCAACTGGCAAAGACGGAGCTTTTCGGATCTGGATTTGTCTTGCCGACAGAATTTCTATTGAGGAAGTCGTTGCTACCCCTCCAGCTTCTGATGCAAAGGCATCTGCTGCTGATGACGATGACGATGACGATGTGGATCTCTTTGGTGAAGAGACTGAAGAGCAAAAGAAAGCTGCTGAAGAACGTGCTGCATCTGTGAAAGCTTCTACCAAAAAGAAGGAATCTGGGAAGTCCTCTGTTTTATTGGATGTCAAGCCTTGGGATGATGAGACTGACATGAAGAAATTGGAGGAAGCAGTCCGAAGTGTTAAAATGGATGGATTGCTTTGCAGAGCATCCAAATTGGTTCCAGTTGGATATGGTATTAAGAAGTTGCAGATCATCCTCACCATTGTGGATGATTTGGTTTCTGTTGATGACCTCATCGAGAGTTATTTGTTGTGGCCTTCAACAAGATATGTGAGTACATCTGATGAACTCAACTTAGATTACGAGTTACAGTTTGTAGTCTAACTAGTGGCATGTTAGGTTACAAGTTTTAAGTTTTACGCAATCTAGGTAGTGGCAACTTAGATTACGATTTGTAATATAGGGAATGCCCCTATTTTGATGTATTTCAAGTTTCGACTTGTACGATCTCGCGGGTTCGCCCGTTTTTTCTGGTGGAAATAAAATCATTTACCTTTCCTCCAAAAAAAAAAAATAATGAATATGGGATTAAGAACATCCCCACTTTTGGTACTATTTTCTCTACTTTGCCTTCATGCTGCCAAAGCTCAAACGTATCCGCCCATAGCGGCCGGACTTTCGTGGACCTTCCACGATTCCGACTTGCCCGACTTGGAATCCATCGTCAGAAATCGGCTCCGGACAGTTTTCCAAAATGATATCGGCCAAGCTGCCGGCCTGCTCCACCCCCATTTCCACGATTGCTTTGTTTAGTTAATCCGTTATTTACTATAAGAGTCCACTTTGAATTTGCACCTTGTGACTAATAAATAGTCGTACCCATAAATTTTTTTAGTAGAACAGAGGAAGTAAGTATAATTGAATCATGTTTTAGTGATGACTGTTAAACTGATTGGTTGGGAAACAAGTTCATTTCATTTTCGGTGGTGAATATTAATGCAGGCTTCAGTGCTGCTGGCCGGATCAGCGAGTGGGCCGACGGGGTAGCAGGCGCCACCCAACTTGTCGCTACGGCAGGAGGCGTTTAGAAATCATCGAGGACCTCCGCCGCCGTGTGCACAACCGGTGTGGTAGAGTTGTGTCCTGTGCCGACTTAGTTGCTGTGGCTGCCCAGGATTCAGTTGTCCTGGTAATGCTAAATTTTATTAACTGCTCCCACCTCCCATCTTCTTTTTAAGAAAAATTATACTTTGATTACGAAATCATTCAATCATTAGATGTATTATTAATACAATTTACATAAATAAATTTAATGACTAAATAATTCATTTTACGAAACTATAGTCTCACCTCTTCCAGAAGAAAAGACAAAGAGAATATTTTTTGTTGAATGATTTCAAAATAATCGACCTAGAATTAGGAGTGGGCATGGTTTGGTCCAATTCAAAAATCAAACCGAATTCGAATTATGAATTCAGTTTTTTATTTGGTATCCAACCCGAAAACCGATTCAAACACCGAATTGGGATATATGATTTATATTTTTTTAAATTTATACTTATCATTTTTTTAATTCCTCTGTCCCACTACATCTCTCTCCCCCCCTCCCTCTCCTTTTTCTTTCTTTTCTTTCTCCCTGCAAACCCACCTCTGTTCCCTCTTCTTCGCTCCATCTATTTTCTTTCTTCTCTTCATTATCTTTCTTTCTTTACTCTTCCTATTTCCTTCTCCCATCTCTCTTTCATTTTCTTCTCTTAGCCATCAAATTTTTGGGAGAAGGTTATGGTGGTATTGATTGTTGTTATTGAATAATGGAGGTTGTGGATCTGGGAAGGGGCGGCGATGGTGGATCTAGAACTGGATGATGCTTCTTCTCTTCATCTATTTTCTTTCTTCTCTTCATTATCTTTCTTTCTTTACTCATCCCATTTCCTTCTCCCATCTCTCTTTCATTTTCTTTAAAGCCTTACTGTGTTAAACTATTAATTCTGGAAACAAATTTGTAAATTCGGTTTTCACGGTCCAAACCGAATTCGAATTACGAATTCAATTTGATTTCTTCAGTTTTAAAATAAATTAGGTTCGGTTTTTGAATTGACAAAAAAAATTTAAAATTGAAAGAAACCGATTCGTGGAAACAGCAATGCGTGAAAATCGATTCGTGTCTACCCCTACCTAGAATAACACCCCAAAAAATCAAGATATATAGAAACTGACACGAGTAGAGTAAGACGAGTTGGAAAACAAATAATTGAATTTTCTATGGCAAAATTAATTAAAGTGAAATTATATTATATGTGACCTACCGATATGAATTATATGTACCCGGACAGCTACGTAACGTGGTGCATGGAAAAGTCTTTGATTAATGCCAAAGCTGTCAAATTGGGGCCCTCTCCATTTGCCCTCATCCTATTCGTAGCCATGCACTTGGAGTTTCAATTTTAAGGGCCTGTTCTCTTTACAAGTTTCACGGCTTTACCTGACCCAAGATCGGAACTTGGACCAAACTTTTGCCGACAATCTTAAAGGGATCTGTCCCACATCAAACTCAACCAACACCACGGTGTTGGACATCAGGATCAGAAGCCCTAACACCTTTGATAACAGGTACTGTATTCCTTTCATTAAAAAAATCAATTTGAAAAAATATTTTTGTTACTTTAGAATAATCTATTTTTAATTTTTTTATTCTTCTTATCATTATTAATATAATTATATATGGTCTATAATTATCTCATATTTAATAAATAAGGATATAAATAAAATAAATAGTGTCAAATTAGTTATTTTAGGTATTGTATATTGACACTCATAATAAATTGTAGGGTGAATTACATTTACCTCCCTTGAGATTTGCCTAAATTACAAATAGATCCCTTAGGTTTCAAGAAATAACATCGGAGTCCCTTAACCACCCAAACTTGGAGCCCAACCGGTAGAATATGTAAAAAAAATACCTAAAAACCAAGAACAGATTCCAGTAAGAAATGACTATGTAATTAATTGTGATATTTACCTTTACTTTTAATATTTTCTAGCTAGAATCACACATGAGATAGTTGTGGACCACACATGATTATATTAATAATGGTAGGAAGAGTAAAACCAGAGATATCATTATTTCCAAACCCTTGATTGTCCGAGTTGCATCGGGCACCAAGTCGGACGACCTCCAGTACCACTTGTGAGACTCGTCTGAGTGGACGACGTCTCGGACGGGCTCCAGTGGACGACTTCTCGGACGGGTTCGAATAATGCATTTTACTGCATGAACTTTTCCCAATAGTTTTTTCTTATACTATAAACTATAAGAGTATCTACAAGAGAATCTTCAACACCAACAACCTCAAATCAACTTGTCCGCCCGCAAACACCACCAACATGACGGACATGGACATCCGGTCCGCGAACCGGTTCGATAACCGGTACTACGTCGATCTAATGAACCGGCAGGGGCTGTTCACTTCCGACCAGGACTTATACACTGATCGCCGGACGCGGGGAATCGTCAGGGATTTCGCCGTTAATCAAACTTTGTTTTTCGAGAAGTTTATGGTTGCGCTGTTGAAAATGGGGCAGCTGAGTGTGTTGACTGGGACAAGGGGGGAGATTCGGGCAAATTGCTCGGCTAGGAATAGTGGTAACTCTATTCTTTCTTCGGTTGTTGAAGACCATGGAGTTTCACAGTTTTAGTATTTTTATTTTTGGGTTGGGGTGGTTAATTAAGATATAAAAAAGAAAAAAGTGGAAATAAAAGTTTCAAATCCAAGTTTGTTTTCTTGGTTTTGAAGCTTGTCTGTACTTGTTTTTGGAGAGTGAAGAATTTTCTGCTGTTATAATACTCCATCGGTTTCAAAATATAAGTATTTTTTAACTTTGTTTCAAAATATAAGTCTTTTTTAATTATTTTAATACTTACTTTTCTTATTTTCCATACCTTTAATGGTAAAGTTTTTTTTCTTATATTAAATATTTGTATCTCACATCATATGTTACTAATGAAGTTTAATAGTTATTTTAAAATCTTTATTAATATATTTGTACAAAATTAGATTGATTTATATTGTGTAATAGAGGGATATTAATATGTAATCAAGAATCGAAGTTAGGTCTATTTGTTTTCATTAATTTTGTTTGTGTTTTGTTATGTATTCGATCTTTACGATAAATTATCATTTATAATACAATTTTTTACTATTTAATTATATATTTTTATATTTTTAATAAACTTAGACATAACAAAAAAACTATTATACGATGGATTTGAGTGCATTAATAGCCACAACATAACATAGTGATTCTTAACCACTCAATACTTTATCCAAAAGTAGAGGTGGAAGATTATGCTGATTTTTTAAGCTTTCGCAGTCTTTTCAGTCTTCTATTATTATTATTATTATTATTTAAATTAATTTTTTTTGACGCCAGTCTTTTCAGTCTTATGGTCATATTCTATTGTTCTTCCAACTCCAACGGCTCCAATATTCTTTTATTTTTCTTCTGATCGATCTATCTATTTAATTACACGATGATCACAAAGATCCATATCTTTGCATGATGAGTTCATTGAGAAGGCATGCACTTAAAGATTAAAAAAAAAAATGACCATGATGTAATTAATTAGTTAATTAAGCAATACTGATTAGGGCTCCATTTGGACAATTACTTCAAAAACATTTTTCAAAAACATTTTATAAAATAAGTTTTTTTAATGAAATATGTGTTTGGAAAAGTATTTTACAAAAATATTTTTTTTATATAAAGGGAAATTATATAAAAATTATGTTTATGGTATATAAATCATTTCTTTTTTCTATTGGGTGGGCAGGGGTCGGGGTCCGGGACGAAATTGCGCTGGGGCCTGGGAAAGTTCGGGTCCGGGGATGGGGCTGGGACGAGGGCATGGTCGAGGCTGGGGCAAGGGCCTGGGAGGGGGTCGGGGCCAGGGTAGGGGTCGGGGCCTGGGAGTTGTTGGTTTAGGGTTAGGGTGGAGTTCGGGATCTAGGTCGGGGCTGTGGTCGGGTTCGGGGACGGGGAGCGGTCGGGTCCGGGACTGGGGTTGGGGGAAGGGTCTGGTTCGAGGTCGGGGCCGTGGTTGGGGTCCGGGCTAGGGTTCGGGGTCGGGGTCAGGGTCAGGGTTGAGGCCTGGGCCGTGGTCGGGATCGGGGTCGGGTTCGGGGTCAAATTTGGGTTAGAGGTAGGATTCGAGGTCGAGGTCGAGTTCGGGGTCGGAGCAGTGGTCGTGGTCGTGTTCGGGTTCGGGGTCGTGGTCAGAGTCGAGTTCGGGGTCGGGGTCAGGTCTGGGCGTGGTCGAGGTTGGGGTCAGGGTAGTGGTCGGGTCCGGGGTAGTGGTCGGGGCTTAGGTCGGGTTTGGGTTCGGGGGAGAGGTCGGAACGGGGGTGGGGTTAGGGCCGGGGTGAGGTCGATGTGGGACCGAAATCGAAACGTGGGCGGGGCTGCCGGACCGGGGTCGAGGGTGAGGCCGATGTTGAGGTCGGAATAGGGGTGGGGTTGATGTTGGGTCGGGGATGGAGCCAAGGTCGCAGAGGGTGGGACCGAGGTCGTGGCGAGGTCGGGGTGGGTCCGGGGTTTGGGGCGAATCGGGGGCAAAACAGGCCGACCCCCGAGTTTAACTTAAAATGATTTTAAAAAGTTTTTAAATATTTTATAAAAGATGTTTAAAGTGTACTTCAAAAAGTATATTTTAAAAACATTTTACTTAAACTTATTTTTTAAAAACATTTTGCAATTTCTTGTCCAAACACTATTTTTAAGTTTTTTATACTCTTAAAACACTAAATATGTTTTTGAAGTACTTGTCCAAACAGGACCTAGATCCGTACTTTTCTCCCAACATAACTGTCTACCAATATATTACTCTTTAATTTCCTTGTCTATAATAGATTTTTAATTTTTTTTCTTATTAATATATTACTTTTTTGTTATCCTTTTAGTATTAATTAATATTTATCTATTTTTTACCTTTCTTACTAGTTTAATTATCTCTGTGCCTTACCAAAGATGATGTGTAGTCCATGTAGATTGACATTGTAATCATAGTTAATTAAGCAAAAAAAACTAAAGTTTTGGTGGGAAAAGAATAAAAAGTAAAACTAAAATATTGGTGGGTGGTGTGCACAAAAGTAATTATATCCATTAGGGTTGGCCCAACAGGCAAAAGAGAATCTAAGTAATAGGAAGACAAAAGCATAAAAGGCCCAAATCCATGTTTAGGTAGGCAGGAGTTAGGTGTAGCCGAGCCAATAAAAGCTTAGGTCGGTAGGAAGTTGAAGTAGCCAAGATTGAGGAAAAGCTTAGGTCGGACCAACGGTAACAATGACAAAATAAATAGGTGACATTAAGGGCCGAGAATCTGGGTCTAAATTTATGCAGGAGTTATGCACAGTAATAATGGTGAAGGAGCCGTATCCGAGCCATAAATAGCAAGGGAGTTACAAGGGCATTCAAGTCACCATGAATGAGGAACAATCACTGATCTAGCTCATCATAGCGCAACAAACGTATCAAGGTGAGGTTATAAATACTCAGTCACCACACTCAATCAGGTACGCAATTCCTTATATGCTTAAGTCCTTGGTCGATATAGTTTATTCTTATACTTTGCTAACTTGAGCGTCGGAGTGGAACAGAGGGAATAACCCTGCTTGTTTCTTCTTTGTTATTGTCAGATACATCAAGAAGACAGTTAGTCCAAGCTATAACATCAGCAATCCAACCCCCATCACTACTCATTCGAGCCACAGTTTCCAAAATCTGACCTAAGTCCTCAGGATCTTCATTAGCTGACCGAAGCATCCCGATCCAGACTTTGTTCGTCATATCAACTGCTGCCGTCTGTAGGGAACTTTTGATCGAGCCATTTCATCAAATTTTCTCCATAATTCAAAGAAATTTATTGAAATCATGACACAAGAAAGTTTGGGAGTGGATGCTTCTTCTTCTGGAGCCACCACGGCCTCCGTCGTTGCCACAACAGTTGTCACCACCGCTGCTGTGGTTTCTACCACCGATACTCCACCTGTTACCACGATTGCTGCTACATCTTCTGCTATAGTGGTTTCTACCGCTGTGTCACTCACCCCTCAGCAAGAACAGGCTGAGAGAGAGAAGTTTTATCGCTTGTTACTCAGTTGTTTCGCTTGTTAACCATGGCCCTCGGGCTAACCCTGCTTCTAGTTTGGGGCTCCCTGTTTCTAGTCTTCCTACCATTGTCCCTGAAGTTATTACAATTGATGATCTTCCTGTTGTGTAGGTTATTTCCATGGTTTCTTTGCCCGTTACCTCTATTACGGTCGGTGCCAGTTTCACTCCAGTGGCCAATCCAATTGCCGGTACGAATTCCAGTCTGCCTCTTTCACCCAGCTTTCCCAGTTTCACTTCCGGGTGTCTTCCTTACCCTGGGTGGGCTTACCCCTTCTCCGTCTCTCATCCCGTTTCTGGTCCTCCCCTTCTCTGCTGCCCCTCTTGTTTACACCACCTTACCCCATACTCATGTTCACCCTACCTTCCCGGGTCCTTTTGGGGTTCCTGCCACTCAACCCAGTGGTTACCCTCTTGCTTCGGGTTTTCCCTTCCCTTTTTTTTGGGGGGAGGGGGTAAGGGGTCAGTTAGGTTCGGAAGGAGGTCAGTTAGGGTATCCTGGATCTATAGTCTCACCAAACATTATGGTGTGGGCACAAGACGAGCTATACATCCTCCTACTGGTTATGCTCCTTTGTTCAATCCAAGTTATTATACTAGGGCTGGTGCGGGGGGATCCGTAGCCGGGGGATAGTTACATAGTTATCCTAGGATGAGAGGGTTTCAACCAAGTCAGGTGCGATATGCCTAGCCCGGGCAGTCAGTCATGCCAGGATCTAGATATGCTCAGCAAGGACGGGTCGAGCCCACTTTCCGTGTTTCTCATCCAGTTGGCTGGTAAATCCAAACAGCTCTATTTCAGCCATGCTACAAAGGTTTAGGTAAGATTGACAAATATGATGGCACTATAGACCCAACAGCCCATTGGATGCAATGCATGAGTGTGATGGATGCTGCTAATCTATCTGACACTAACCGTTGCATGACGTTTCATCTCACTCTCAAAGGTTAGGCAATCAATTGGTATTGTACTCTACCCCGTAATTCTATCCATTCATTAGATCAATTTGGCGATTTATTTTTAGCTAATTTCATGGGCAATAAGTTCTTATCTAAACCCATTTACCATTTAATGAATATAACTCAAAGGGTGGGTGAAGGGTTGTAGGCCTATAGAGACCGTTTTAATGTAGAATCTAGGCAGTGTCATGAAAAATATGATAGAACTATGATGGGATCATTCATTAACGGGTTACGTTCAGGATCCCTAGCCACTGAATTGCCCATTAGACCCGCACACTCTTATTTTGAAATGATGGTTACTGCTACCATTTTTACTATTATTGAGGATGCCGTAGCAATTAAACAGAAACGAGAGAGAGGGATTTCTGATGCTTATGGTAAGTAGAAAGCTTCTTTCCCTGTCCCTAACTCTAGAGGGAGGAAGAGGCTAAACTTTGTATGTACTGCTAATGCTGGTCCAAGGGCTGGGATCGATATTAATGCTTTGCAGGTGATCGAGCTATTTTTCGAGCCACGAGCGAACATATATACTGCCATTTAACATCAAGGGTTATTGCTTCCCGCTCGTCCCATACAGGGCCCCACAGATCGGCTCAAACCCAGGTATTGTAATTACCTTAAGCATATTGGTCATAACACTAACGAGTGCAGGGATTTAACTTCAGAAATAGCAAAACTCATCCGAGTTGGAAAGTTACCCCAATATACACAAGTGGCTCCTTTGCCCAAGCCTCTAGCTTCTACAGTGCAGGAGCGGCCTGCAGGGTGTTATAGATGTGGAGAGCTTGGCTATTTTGCTCGGAAGTGTTCTCAGCCCGATCCCTGGGCCTCACAAGGAGGTGCTGATGTCGACCCAACCATAGCTGGGGTTGTAAATACCATAGTTGGAGGGCCAACTCAAGGTGATTCGAACCGCCAAAGAAAACACGTATATCGTCAAAGGGAAGGCATTCTAGGTAAGCGTAAGGCAGACCCTGTGATCTCGGTCATTACCTTTGACGAAAATGACCATCTCTTATCTTATAATTGTGATGATCCCCTGGTTATCGATTGTTACATTTCTAATTTTTGAGTACGTAGGACATTATTAGATACTGGTTGCTCTAGTAATATAATTACTACAAAAGCATTAGCAGGATGTCAATTGCATAAGGCCAGGTTAGATCCGGTGCATACATCCTTGATTGGCTTTGGAAACCACCATGTTATTCCTACTGGACAGTTAAGCATACTAGTCACCTTGATAGCTGGCCAGTTAAAACGTACATAAACCATAGATTTTGTGGTCGTAGACTGGCCATCGCCTTACAATGTGTACTTAGGTCTGCCTGGATTAAATCAGTTTCAGGCCATTGCTTCTACCATGCATATGCTTTTGAAGTTTGCTACCATGGATGGCGTGGTCTCTCTTCGTTGTGATGTCAAGGAGGCTAAGCAATGATATATAGCTTCGCTAAGAGAATAGGAACCGTTGCATTTCAGTTTATCTGTTGTGTTGGTGGTCCAGCCGACCCCCGCATCTCAAGCTCCACCAGTTATTCTTGAAGGTGGTACCTCTTGTATTATCAATATTACCGACCAGGAAGATCCCATAGGTCATCCAGAACAATTCCTTGAGGCTGGAGCTGAGGTTTAGGCCATTCCTCTAGCCGCCGACTCAAATAAGGTAATCAAGGTAGGAGCTAATTTATCTCCTTAGTTAGAATATGATTTACTTAACTTGTTGCATGAGTTTGCGGAGGTCTTTGCTTGGGGTCCAGAAGATATGCCTAGTATTTCTCAAAATGTCATTGAACAGAGGTTATCCATTGATCCAGTCATAGGCCTGTTCGCCAGCAGAAGCATAATTTCGGAGTAGAACGCAGTAAATACGTAGAGATCGAAGTCAACGCCTTGTTAGAGGTATGCATTATTCGTGAAGTGGATTATCCAGAATGGTTAGCTAATCCCGTGTTAGTTCCCAAGCCAGATGGCACTGGAGTATGTGCATAGATTTTACAGATCTGAACAAGGCCTGTTCTAAGGATTGGTTCCAACTACTTTTAATTGACATTCTGGTCGATGCTATAGCTGGGTTTCACTTTCCTAACTTCTTAGATGAATACAAGGGTTACCACCAAATCTTCGTGGCTATGATGAAGAGAAAATATCATTCATCACGGACAAAGGTACCTATTGTTTCATTACTATACCTTTTGGTTTAAAAAATGCAGGGGCTACTTTTCAATGTTTAGTCAATAAGATCTTTAAGAAACAGTTAGGTCAGAATATGGAGGCATACGTAGATGATTTTCTTGTTAAAAGTAGAAATGTATCTGCTTATTTACTTGATCTTCGTGAAACACTTGAAATATTAGCTCAGTATAAATTACGTTTAAATCCAAAAAAATATTTTTTTTTGGGGCTACCTTGGGAAAGTTTTTAGGTTACATGGTTTTCGAGGAGGGTATTTCTATTAATCCAAAAAAAAGTATAGGTTGTTTTGCAAATGCACCCCCTAGGTTAATCCATGAGGTACAACAATTAACGGGTAGGTTAGCTGCTGTAAATCAGTTTACAGCCTGCAGAGAAGAATTATTCCAGCTTGAAAAAATTAGTTTCTGGCTCTAGTCCATTCTACATGGCGCCTCTGACCTTACTTTGATGCACATCTTGTCACTGTTTATACCGATGCACCACTTAAGGTAGTCTTGCAATAAGCTGGAGTTTCAGGTCGTCTCACCAAGTGGGCCATCGAATTAGGAGATTACTAGGTTATCTTCACATCTCGAACCGCTGTTAAGGGCCAAGTATTAGTTGATTTTTTAGCTGAGGGGATATCCGACACCCAGGAGGCTTCACAGGTTTCATCACAAGGAGCTGAACATCCTTTATCAAATTCCAAAAGGCGATGATTCATGGGCACTTTTCGTTGATAGCGCTTCTAGTCAGTCTGGGTTGGGCGCTGGTCTCATTCTCATTAGCCCATCATGAGAAAGTTTACACATATGCCTCACGGTTTTGCTTCCCAGCCACCAATAATGAGGCGGAATATGAAGCCATGCTAGCCGGCCTAAAATTAGCTCGTAAACTGGGGGTCCGAAATTTGAGAATTTGTTCAGACTCACAGTTGTTCATTAAACAAATTTTGGGGGAGTATAAGACTAAAGATAAGCAGATGGAGGAATATTTAGTATTGGTACAACAACAGTTGCAATTTTTTTTTTGAAATGAGCTATAGAGTGAGTCCCACGGAGCAAGAACACGAATGTAGATGCATTATCCAAATTAGCTTCTTCAGTCTATTCTCATCTAACTAAGAGCGTTTTGGTAGAAGAAGTGAAAGCTAGGAGCACGGCCGAGCCAGTAATCTTACCCATATTTGAAGGTCAGGATTGGCGGTTTCCTTGGTGGCAATACCTGCAGAATGGCATGTTACCTGATGCACGAAAGGAAGCGCAACGAATGCAATGAAAAGCATAGCATTATTAGATAATTGGAGAGGATTTATACAAAAGGGGTTTTTTAATGCCATTGTTAAAGTGTTTGGGTCGGGGAGAAGCAGTGGCCACGCTTCGGGAAATACATCAGGGGGATTGTCGGCCCCATATTGGGGCTCAGAATTTGGCAAAAAAAGTAATTGGGGTTGGGTTCTATTGTCCCTGGTTATTTCATGACGCGGCTGAGTATGTTCAACATTGTTCCAGTTGTCAGTATAATGCATCGATTCCTAGGCTGCCAACGTCTAGCTTTACGGGGATAGTGGTACCTTGGCCTTTCGCAGAATGGGGGATAGATCTCATGGGTCTATTTCCTAAAGTCGGTTCTTACCAGTATCTAGTTGTGGCCATAGATTATTTTACAAAGTGGGTAGAAGCCTAGGCATCAACAAATATTATAGGGCGCACCGTAGCTTGGTTTTTATGGAGGCAAGTTATCTGTCGGTTTGGCATTCCTAACTCTGTTATCTCGGATCATGGGACTCAGTTTGAATCAAAAGAATTCTCGGTATTATGTACCAAACTAGGCATTACTCAACGTTTTGCATCTGTAGCTCACCCTCCCGCAAATGGGCAAGTGGAGCTCACGAATCGGACCTTATCACATGAACTAAAAACCAGGCTAGAAGATAAGGGCAACAATTAGGTAGAGCAGTTACCTCATGTACTATGGTGTCACCGAACCACACTAACATCTGCCACGGGTAAAACTCCTTTTGAGTTAGCCTTTGGGGTTAACGCAGTTATACCTCCAAAGTACATAATAGTTACCTCGAGTCATGCATTTTGAGAGAAGTTTGAATCAAGAAAATTTAAAAGTTGGCTTAGACTTGTTAGAAGAAGCCTGGGACATGGCCTATGTACATCAGATTAATTATAAGAATCTAGTTCGGCAGCACTTTGATGCCCGCACTACTACAAAAATGACTTTTAATGGCGGTTTTTGAGGGTTTTTAACTGCGATTTTTGGCCTTTTTGAACCGCAATCTATCTGACAGCCATAGAAAGTTTACGAACTTTGTACGGCGGTTGTGAACCGCCATAGAAAGTTCGGACTTTCTACGGCGGTTCGCTTAGGGACCGCCATAGAAAGTCCGACTTTCTATGTTGGTTTTTTTCAAAACCGTCGTAGAAAGCCTAATTTCTACGACTTTCTACGGCGGTTCCTAAGCGAACCGCTGTAGAAAGTTAGGCATTCTACGGCGGTTCCAAATTTGTAAAAAATATATATATAAATTTAATATATATTTTTTTTATCTCTGCATTCAAAATATATATATATATCAAAAATAGCAAGAACAGCCGTAAAAAGTTTTTTGATATATATTTATTTCAACTTTATTCAAAAAATATATATATATATCAAAAACTTTCATGCTAATAAACCGAACAACCACCAAACTTTACAAAATTTTTGCGCGCATCCATCAAATTCTAATTAATTTAATCATTAACAGTAAGAACATTACAATAACAACATAATCCTGAAGTAAACAGCCAATATATATATACAAAAATCCAATCTCAACCTAATCAATTTTGAGAATAGATCAAACCAAAATCAGTAGGAAAATTATAAAATGGAACATACAATAAACCACCTATTTAACACTAATCAAACCTGAATTTAATCATTCATCATCTCACCAAATCCGAATTTAACACTAATAATAAACCCTAGGCATCGCAATAATCAAGTAACAATAAAATTTGTAAAATTTAAATAAAGTTGAAACTATTCGATATAACCATTTTTATGATTTGAAACCCACAACAAGGACCGATTGTGGTGAAATTATGATGGGGGATTAACTCCAAGTGGTGGGTGATGGCCGATTAAGAAACCATCTCCGGAGTTGGGCGACAGCGGATCTTGCTACACCGGAAGAACCGCTTCGGGGGAAGACAAGAGAAAAAACCAACGGCGAGAGGATGGGCGCCGGCAACGAGAGAACGGCTTCGGTTTGCTGGAGATGGAAATAGGGGGCAGCCGCGGTTGGCTGGAGATGGAAACAAAGGGAAACCCTTAAAATTCAAACAAAATCAAGTTTCTATGACGGTTTTAATAAAAACCGCCGTAGAAATGGACTTTCTACGGCGGTTGTAAGTCCCTTTCTACGGCAGTTTTCGAATAACCGCCATAGAAAGTCCCTTTCTATGGCGGTTCGGTTTTAAAAAAAACCGTCGTAGGTAATGTCTTTCTACGGCGGTTCTATAATGGCGGTTTTGGTCTTTCCGCCGTTAAAGCACCGCCGTAGAAAGTCCATTTTGTAGTAGTGCCGGGTCAAACATCGAGTCTTTGTACCAGGAGATTTGGTTTTACAAAACCAGGCTATTAGCAAACCACAGGATCAAAGCAAGTTATTATCTAATTGGGAAGGGCCCTACCGAGTGATAGAAGCTAACCTACATGCAGTTACTACTAGAAGACCTACAGGGATGGTTAATTCCTCGGGCTTGGAATATGATAGAGCCCGTCGTGAGGCTACCAAAATGCACAAAAATCAGTGCTTAAACCTGCAAAACATTACTACAAATAGCATAGAAAGCAGGGTCGATCCGCAGGGAACAACTGACTAAAACTCTCATTCCTATCGATTAGAAAAATGGTTTGATTTGCAATCACCTTTGTGTCTCAGAGAGACCTTTAAAATTTGTCACTTTATAAAAACTAAAACTTCACAAGAACAAATAAAAGTATTAATTAAAAGAGTATTCTAACATTATATGAATCATATCAATCTATGCATGAAATCATTAACGCCACGAATATATCAAAGAACAATGTATCGGTTGGTTATAGGTTACCGTGGACTCCCTACGACATAACCAAACCCCCCCTTAGTGTGTCGGTAATCTCCGTGGGTTCCCTACTACACGACTACCTCTCTAACTAACCAAACTAACAGGTCGTGGGTTCCCTACGACACCTATTAATCTAATTAGCAGCATTAATTAACAGGAGGACCCAACACTAACACTTCTATCGGGTTAACTTTAGAAGATGTTACCTATTTATCTTATACTACCTGACGGTAGGTTTGTCACCTGTTGACTTTACCGGATTAAACAAAAGCTGATCAGACTTTAATTAAATCTAGCATTTAGACTTATGTGCACAAGATAAATAGAAATACAAGAACTTCAACCAATTTTAATCCTATATTTCATACATGCATAGATCTACTTCATCACATAATGCCGGAATAAAAGGTTTAGTTACTCATAGTCATGGCAAATACACACATATTTAATGTAAAAGCCATAGGACAAAGCAACAAAGAAGAAGGAAAAGAAAAAGAATACTTATTGATAATTGCAGGTCTGAACCAACCCTCCGTTTGGGCAAATAGAGGCCTCAACAGATGCAATTTAGCACACAAAATGAAGAACAAACTACTGTATAACTTCCTTGAACCCAGAACGAAAAACAAAGGAATCTTCTATGAAAATTTCTATAGAATCAATGGAGAAATGAATCAAACTAGGAAAAAGTGTATCAAAGCTTTAATGGAAAACTAAAGAGAACAAAGAACTAAAAACTAGAGAGAAAACTAAAACTCTCGTATGAAGGAAAATGCCTAAGAGCTGAATGATTTTTTCCTTCAGCATACTCCTCTATTTATAGTAGTGGAAATGGCTAAAAATTAGGGAGAGTAGCTGCTGCACATGTTTGTTTCATCTGTTGAGATCAAATTTGATCTTATCACTTCTCTTCAAATTTCATCCTTATCTCTTTCTTTCTCCTTCCTGAACAAATTCCAGAATATTCTTTTATCTCTTCTTTTTTTAGTAAAACTTTCAGAAACTGAGTAACTCTCCCATTTACTGATTCTAGAAAAATTGAGAGTCTTCATTTCACGGTTGAAACAACCGAAATTCCTCCATGGCTGCACATTTTTTGTTGCTATCTTCCTTTTGCTCAAACGGACCCTTATTTTCTCCTTCTTTTAGCTCATTCTTCTCCTTCTTGACTCAGTCTCTAAACACCTGCTCTTGGCTTCATAAAACAACAAATATACCGGTGAAAAGCACCCAAGAGATGCTAAAATAAAACAACTAAAAGATACTAATCAGAATACCACATACTTACGAAAATATTATATGTAAATAGGAAATAAGTAAGCAATACGGTGAAGGAAAGAAGAAACTAAGTTAAAGCATGTATAAGCAGTTATATCGAAAAACCCATTTGCCGGCCATATAGAAATAGTTAAAAAATCTGAAAAACAGGGAAAATTGTATGATAAAGTTCAAAAAGAAATCAGGCAGTAGCCTCTTGATCAGCTAGTCCAGTTGGGTCGGCCATCGGTTCTTCTTCTTCACTAGTCTCTGGTAGGGGAATGTCTATATCTAGGCATTCTTGCATGACCTCATCAATTAGATTAAAGGGATCCCGACCCGGAGCCAGGATAAGTGGAAGTAATAAAAAGAGATCTTGATCTTAGTTACGCTGCGCCCTGACCCTAGTCCCCAAGGACTCTTCAAGTAGACCCTCCACTGACCTGGGGCCTCTTGCTTCAGCCCAGCACAGCATGTAGACACACTAGATCAGTTCTATGAAGGGCCGATTCATCAACTCTAGTAAAGGCCCTTCCTTGAAGGCCTTCACTGTTGCCTGACGTGCCTCCTCCACTTCAGACGGGCTCAGTAGCCTTGCCGACCTTTCTTATTTTTCCTCCAGAGCCTTCTTCAGGTCGGCATTCTACTCCTTCAAGCTCCCGACCTCTGCCTCCAAGCCACTTGCCTTGGTCTCCATTTGGCTAGACTTTGTACTTATCCTCTAGTTCTCTTGATACAGCTCGGTGTTTGTGGCCTGCAAGTTGGTGACCCTACTAGACTCCACCAAGCTTCATCTTGAGGTCGTCGATCTCCTCGGTCAGCCTTTTCAACCTTTCTTGTTCATAGCTCTGTGACAGGATGTCTAGAGCTATGGTTCTCTTCGTTGTGTCCCCATAGTTGACTCTGACCTATACTGAAAAAGCATTCAACAATTATTATACAAGCATCAATTTATCTTAAGTATAAAGATTGGAAATCGAAGCTTACCCGTTTGACATGGGTGGCAATCAGAGCTTCTTCTTGGCTGACATTCCTAGCCAAGTCATTCATTCTTTCAACATTTTGCCTCATCCGATTGCTTACCTCTACAATATCCCTGAATGAATTGTGGGAGTCGTTTAGAATCTCTGGGTATGGCATCAGGTCTCCAAGCTGGGACTCTGATAGGTGAGGCTCTAGTATTGGCTGGGCTAGGGAGGCTGGCATTTCTTTTACATTTTCCAGGATGATCATCCTTTCTTTGGTGGCAAAATCCAGCGGCCCCAGTAACTCATTCTGGGCTAGGAACTTCCACCCCGTGGGTCAGGCTCATCAATAATGGAGGACCTAGGTGGGTCTGCGGGGCTTTGGCCCTCCTTGCAGCCTGAATTTCCCCTGAGGTCTGTTTAGCTTTCTTCGAGGACAGGGGGATCAGGGCATCGGAAGGCTGTGCGATTTTGGAGTCGGCACCCTCCCCTTCTTGGGTCAAGTCTATCTCTGCAGGGGGTTTTTGGGTCGACACCGAGGTCATCGTCATTTTTCGGTTGGACTTCTGCTTCCTTCCAAAGCAGCTGAATCCATCTGCAAAGTAAGATATAAATATATCAGGAAAACTGACCTACATCCATAATTCTATAGTTAAAGCTCAGGTGCAAATTATTACATTCACTCTCGACATTGAGGGCTTGGCTTAGCCCAACCTATACTAGAAAGCCCTCGGAAGGATAAGTGACCGAGTATTTTTGTTTCCGTGTAAAAGAATCTAACATTTTGTATTGAGACATCAATACTGGGTCGGAGGTATCCCGGACTTGGCTCATTGGCATGATTAAATTCTTCCATCGGCAGGGGAGCTCGGTCTCATCAACTTTCACCATGAAGAAACGAGATTTCCAGTTTTTTATCGGGTTAGGGAAGTCGGTTATTAGGATGGGTCCATTTCTTCTTTTTTGCAAAGTGATCCAGCCCGGCCCTAACGGATATTTATGAATGGTATAGAATTGAAGTAGCAGATCTATGGAAGGTCAGATATCAACTCTAGAATAGACACAGGAAACCAACTAAAAACCTAAAGGCATTGGGAACAAATTGGCTCATCCCAACATCAAAGTGATCGCATAGCTCGGCAAAAAAGGTCGTGGTAGGGAATCTTAGCCGGATTTAATATGTTGTTCGTAGATAGCAATCCAAGCATCGGGGTGCTATTAGCCCGTTCTTCAGCGGTGGGTAATCTAGTAGGGATAGCCGGGTCAAGATAGAGGGCCGATTTTAGGGCTTCTAGTTCCTCTAGGGCTAATTCAATGGAAATTTTATCAGGATGAAACCTAAGGGGGGCAACGGTCGTACGCACTAGAGGAACTACTGGGGCAACAGAATCCGGCATTATTTCACAGTCCGAAAGACCGGAAGATTCTACAACTAAATTCTGATTACTTGCTAAAATAGTGGTGGAAGGGGGAACAGTTAACAAGTCTTCAAAGGTTACATCGGCCGGAACAGAATTATGCATTAGCCTTGCCGGAGATCTAACCCTCGCCGGCGATTGACTTATAGTACCCTCAGAACTTAAATAACGAGAGGGAGAGGGAAAGGTAACGGAGCTTCTTTCCTTAGCCATGGAGTCTTCTTGATATACAGTGGAGTTAGTAGCAAAACAGAGTCAAAACGCGAAGGAACCAAGGATGAAAGGGAAGAGCGGGACAAACAAAGTTTTATGAATGTGTAAAGGCAAGAATGAAGGAGTCTATGACGTTTTAAAGGGAATAATTGCAACAGTTGGAGAAGGCTGGAATTTGTAACGAAAAAGGAAGAGACCAATTTAATAAGGGAAGTTGTACCAAGAATTAAGGCAACGTGGGAAGTTGAACCGCTTGTATCGGAGATCGTGTTACTATCATTGTGTTTGCAGAATCACGTACCTAGCCTTTCATATCCCATCCATAGATAGCTCAGACTTTTTAGGTCGGGCTACGAAGGTATGCGTTTGGTCAAGCTTTCATTTTTTGGGTCGGTCAAGTTATTAGTAGCTTTGTATCATGCTTTATCTGTCTTAGTTACAATTTTCGGTAGGTCAGCCAACCCTTGTTAGGTCGGATAAAGGCAAGGACAGCTTGATATCCCTGTTATGCTTAGGTCAGGAATAGAAACTCCAACGGTAGGATACATATGGGTTGAAAAGGTGCACAGTGAATACATAAGTCGGGGCCTAATTTATTCTCTAGGGGGCATGAAGGGTTGCACGTAAAAAGAAAAGAAAAGCAGAGTCTTTGGCTAGGGTCAGCAGGTGGTTAGCTGGGTAAGCACCATGTTTCAGCTCAGTTTAGTAAAACACAATATTGAGGGGGCTTATTGGTGTGCACAAAAGTAATTATATCCATTAGGCCTGATCCAATAGGCAAAAGAGAATCTAAGTAACAGGAAGAAAAAAGCATAAAAGGCCCAAATCGATATTTAGGTCGACAGGAGTTAGGTGTAGCCGAGCCAATAAAAGCTTAGGTCGGTAGGAAGTTGAAGTAGCCAAGATTGAGGAAAAACTTAGATCGGACCAACAGTAACAATGACAAAATAAATAGGCAACATTAAGGGCTGGGAATCTGGGTCTAAATTTATGCAGGAGCTACGCACAGTAATAATGGCGAAGGAGTCGTATCTGAGCCATAAATAGCAAAGGAGTTACAAGGGTATTTAAGTCACCATGAATGAGGAAACAATCACTGATCTAGCTCAGCATAGCGCAACGGACGTATCAAGGTGAGGCTATAAATACTCAGTCACCAGACTCAATCAGGTACGCAATTCCTTATACGCTTAAGTCCTTGGTCGATACAGTTTATTCTTATACTTTGTTAACTTGAGTGTCGGAGTGGAACAGGGGAGATAGCCCCGCTTGTTTTTTCTTTCTTATTGTCAGATACATCAAGGAGACAGTTAGTCCAAGTTATAACATCAGCAATCCGACCCCATCACTACTCATCCGAGCCACAGTTTCCAAAATCCAAGCTAAGCCCTTAGGATCTTCATTAGCCGACTGAAGCATCCCGATCTAGACTTTTTACGTCACATAAGTGGGAATTGCTAAATCTGAATAAACATATGGATCAATCTTTAATTAATTAATTATATTTGCATGCATGGCATGGCTGACCTACAATTGAAGTCTTTACACCATATACAAGGTAAGCATGCGTATTTTGCTTTACTATTAATCAATTAAGTAATTAATCGAACACACGCATGTACACATGACTAGGTAAATGTTCGAGATGTTTTTGAAAATAAACATGCATGTTTTTAAAAAATAATTTAATGTAAAAAATGTATTAAAAACATTAAGTTAAATTGAGTTAATATCATTTACGCGGGACCATGCCACTGAAATCTACCCATCATACATTAACACACCATCTCTGACTAAAATTCAAAACTTGCTAAGTGTATGATTCGATCCTTTGAACTCATGATCCGTGCATAAATATTTTACCGCCCAGTTAGGGTTGATTCGCTAATTAATTAACAAATTGAACAAATTATAAAGAAATAAATTAACGTAATTGACCCCTAAATCTTGATCATCTCACACCCATGCACGGGCCACGAACACCCCACTCACACACACACACACACACCACGTTAAAACACATGCACATTAATTATCGAGATCCATTTCATATTTATTATTGTCCCTTCGTGGCAATAATTTAAATATATCATAAGATCGATGCAATTGTATATGGAGAGAACTATAAATGTTTCTTAATTAAATGATATTCTGACCACATGAACGTTATTAAAAAACCAAAGGGGATCGAGTATTTAGGGCCTGTTCTTTACACTGGGCTAAAAACCGATTTTGGCTAATTTTTGGGGTTGAGACCCAAAATTTTCCCAAAATGTGCTGAACCCCATGTTTCGCACAAGAAGACTTAAACTCGGGTCTCAGTTTTTGGGTTGAGACGAAAAAAAATAAACTCGTTTCTTTCCCCTCTTCTTTCTTCTTCCTCCTTCGACCCCGGTCATCTTCCTTCCCGGTTGTCATCTCCCCCGCGTCCGTCATCTTCTTCCTTCGCGAAGTCCTTCGACCTCCTCCCTTTGATTCGCGCCGAATAGTTGCCATTTTTTTTTCCCTTCGTAGCTTTTCTTTTTTTTTTTTTTTTGGGTTCAGCAACAATTGCTGAACCAAGGTTCTGCAAATTGCTAAAATTTGGTTCTGCAATTTGCAGATCCGCCGGAATCGGGGAAGAAGGGAGGAAGAAGAAAGAAGAGAGAAAAAAAAGGGAAGGAAAAAAACGGAAAGGAAAAAAAAAATGTTGGGGAAGAAGATGAATAGTGTCACCGACACTGTTCATCAAAGTTTTTATAAATAGGCCCCTGCTATTTTCTGTTTCTTAAATAACAACCCCAACTAATTTTTTTAAAAAAATTAAATATTAAATTATCTTAAACTAAAAATATTGTGTAAACTTAAATATATCATTAACATTAAGAACAATTACTATGGGCTGAAATATTATTATAATGTAAAAATTAGTTTTTGGTTGAATATGTAAAAAATGAAATATTGGGGTTTTATCTGCTAATAAAAGTAAAAATTTTGGAAAAAAGTAATGAAAAAAATATTGGGTTGAACCTCATGTTCTTTAGCTTAGGCTGAGAACTGGGTTACAACTCAGTTATCAGAACCTTGTTTCTTAAAAATGGGTTGAGACCCAGTTGGGCTGAGAACAGGTTCTGAGACCTGTTATCATAACTCTCTAAAGAACATGCCCTTAATTGGAGATTGGGGAACAGGAATCAAATTCAAAATTCAAAATCACAATTCATGTTTCTTCTCCCATGCGTTCCTCTTCAAAGTGTCCAGGGAAGATTTCTTGGAGAGAAGTTAAAGGAAGATCTCAACTCCATCGCAAAAATCTTAAGATCTTGAGTTCCAAACTAGTGAGTTTCAAGCCTTAAAAAAAAAGAAAGAAAAATAATAATAATATTAACGTGACCTCATATTGCACTTTATTTCTTGAATTTGGATTTTCAATCTCAATATAGTCTATCCCTTAAATTTCGACCAAGATCAGTCTAATGCCGGCACATTTGGAATTGTCGATTTGTCAATATTTTCTTCAAACTTCGTCATCAATTCCTGCATTATTTTCTCATATTTTAATATTTTGGGGCTCTATTCATTACATGTTTGTTGATGTTAGGCTGGTTTAGGTTGACATTTGGAGGGTGGACTATACAGGGATTAAAAATCCAACTTTAGGGGCTAATGAAATACAATTTCAATTTTTAAAAAAGTAAGTGCTACATGTGAGTTTGAAAAGCTTAATATATACTCTCCTTTCGTTCTATTTGAAAATTATTTTTTGTTCCAATATAATAGTCTACTTTTAAAATTTTTACTCCTACTACTCTTATAAATATAATTATGTGTGATCTAGAATTAAGGACATAATTAAATAGAACAATTAGTGTCAAACTAGTTATTTTCTGTGTTGTACTTTGACATCCATAAAATATTATACATGAGTGAAAATTGACTCTTCTAATAGTGTAACATATGAAGTGTAATAATAATAATAATAATAATAATAATAATATTAACACACACTTACTATACGATATGATACCATCCGGTCTATAAATAAAACTTCCGATCCGGCGAAGTAGGCACACAAATTAAAGCTAATACCACTTCAATAATATGGCTATCATGTTGAGTACCAAATCTTTCGTCTCTAAGCTTTTGTTGGTTTCTTTTTTGCTTTTGCTGATTAGCCCTTTTGATGTTACAAAAGCTCAAAGCCCCCAAGGGCCCCAACCCTTTCCCATTGTGAATGGCCTTTCATGGTACTTCTACCAGTGGACATGCCCTACCTTGGAACTCATTGTCCGAAGCCGACTCACGGAGGTCTTCCGAAACGATCCCGGCCAGGCTGCCGGTTTGCTTCGCCTCCATTTCCACGATTGCTTCGTCCAAGTACGTACTCTTATTTTATTTTATTTTCGAGTAACGTTCCTACCCAGTTTGTCTAACTTACCGCAGCAATTTAGAAGGTTTTGAAAATTACCAAAGAGATCGACCTTTATGATCATTTTTTTGTACATTTAGGGGATCTGAGTTTAATTGGTACTCTTTTTAGATACTTCAACATCCGTTTAGTAATTTTTAAAACTTCAAAATCCGCTCGATAATTTGAATAAACTTCAAGAAATATCTTTTTATAACAACTTATAACTTTTGTGTAAATATCATTGTACATTTAAATAAATTGTATGCTTTCTTTGTGAGAGTCGCACATCGTGTTGCATGAAATATTTATTTAAATGAATAAACAGGGTTGCGATGCGTCGGTGCTGTTGAACGGATAGGCCGGCGGGCCGAGTGAGAAGGAGGCGGCTCCTAACTTGACCTTGCGAGCTAGGGCATTTCAGATCATAGAGGAACTTCGTAGCCTGGTGCACAGCCAGTGCGGTCGGGTTGTGTCCTGTGCTGATCTCGTTGCTTTAGCTGCCCGGGATGCTGTTTACTTGGTAAGTATGAACTAATTCATTAACTGACCCTTTAAAATTAATTCAGCCGCTTTAAATCCATACGTTTAACTTGTTTTTAGCGCATTCATTTCTTTATATAGTATATAAGATAATAAGAATATTAATCAACCTAATTTTCAGGGCTTCTGTTTTTAACTAACACGATGAATAAATGAAAAATTAAGGGTTTGTTTGGCGCGCGGGAATGGGAATGTAGGGGATGTGCATTGATTCCTAGGATTGAAATTCCTATGTTTGGTACGCATCGAAAACTGATAATTTTAACTATTATACCTCTAAAAGGCAACCTAAGATTCCTTTAATAAGTGATTCATTAATTCCTAGATATCAGATGCCCCTCATTCCCATTCCGATTCCCGCGGGCCAAACACACTCTAAAGTTAATGTTTTTGCAAGAAAGTAACACTATAGGTGAGATAATTAGTAAAAGTGTTTTCCCACATTTGAGATATTATATAGGATAAATTTGGGCTGTTGGATCGCTTTAAACCTCAACTTTCAAAAATATTTTATTTTTGTTCCTAAATTTCAAAATTAGTTTTGGTCCTATACTTAAATTAAAACAGCATTCAAGCTATTTCGGACTAGCAGTTAAGTTGTTTCAAAGTAAGTTAAAAAACGACTAATGTGATTTTATTTTTTTCCTCAATCATTGTTAATATGTGTGAATCTCATGTAACAATCGGAAATAACTTAAATGTTGTCAAAAATTTGAGTTTAGGACCATTTATGAACTATTTTTCAAGCTGATGAATCGAAACAAGACAACTGTCAAAGTTAAGAAACCAATAGAATGATTTAATCTATATATATTATACTTCCTAATTTTCATATGCATAATCTTGTTTTCAATTATACTTTATGACTCAAATAATTGCAATACTTAACTCTTTTAATGTGTCATATGAAGTATATCACTAATTATGTACCAACTATAATTTGAACTTTGTTTTGCCATGCATATACTATATATATATATATATATATATATATTTTAGTACTAGTTCAGAACTTCATGTATTAGAGTTTCCATTATTCGGTCTAAATAATTAGACCCCAAAACCCTAATTTAAAATTACCAATCTTCAAATTAATTAACATTTGTTTTAATAAACGCAGACTGGGTCCTGCATACAATGTTCCACTAGGAAGAAAGGACGGTCTTAACTACGCAACACAAAGTGAGACATTAGCAAACCTTCCGGCACCAACCGCCACCACATCTACCCTCCTATCCTCCCTCGCCGCCAAGAACTTTGACCCTATCGATGTAGTAGCCCTTTCCGGCGCCCACACCATCGGAATCGCCCACTGCAGTTCTTTCGCCAACAGGCTCTACCCTAACCAAGACCCGACCATGGACCTAGCCTACGCCAACGGGCTGAGATCCGTTTGCCCTAACCCGAACTCCAACAACACGACCTCCATGGACGTTGTCAGCCGTACTGGTTCGACAACATGTACTACGTGGACCTCATGTACCGGCGGGGACTGTTCACGTCGGACGAGGATTTGTACATGGATCCTCGGACGAGGGGGATCGTGAGTAGCTTTGCGGTTAATCAGCCTTTGTTTTTTCAGAGGTTTGTGATTGCGATGCTGAAAATGGGGCAGCTGAATGTGTTGACCGGGACGAGCGGAGAAATTAGGGCAAGTTGCTCGGTTAGGAATCAAGAGAATCCTTTACTTTCTTCAATGGTGGCGGAAGATCAAGGGAAAGGTTTTTCACAGTTTTAAAGGTTTATTTTATTTTTATTTTTATTTTTATTTTATTTTTATTTTTATTTTTATTTTGGAAAAATTTTCAAACCAAAGTTGAGTTTCTCTTGGTTTTGAAACTTGTTTGTAGTTGTTTTGGTGAAGTGAGTGCTTCCCTAATACTCCCTCTCCCTTTCAGTGGAAAACTCTTAGTTCTATATTTTCCTTTTTGTTATAATGGAAGAATACTGTTTTTTTTTTCTTTTTATTGCTAATGATTATTATGTATAATTTATAATTAACTTACATAAATAAAAGTAACGAGTCTTCCGATTGATTGGGCAGTAATAATTAAGAAGTTATAATATGAGTATACGATACTAATACGACACGATATAAATGAGTTAGAGTTGAGTCTTGGCAGGTTATATGGGTTGACTCGAATAACACGAATAATTAAACTGGTAAGGTTAGGGTTGAGAATATCGACACGTGAACCCAAAATCCGAACCCAACACGAATAATTTATAATACAACATAAAAACCCAACACAGACCCGAATTATTCGCTGGTTAAATGGGTCGACACAGATAATTAAACGTATAAGGTTAACGTTTATGGATATGTTGATATATACGAGAGCCCGCCAACCCAAATCCAATAATCCAGACACGACACAAACTGTAATTAATGTAAACTAATAACAACATATACCAATAGTAGAAATTATATTGAATGAAAACTAACTGAGATATATAGATCTAAACGACAAAAAATCATTATTGATCAGGACAATTTCTCATACCGATTAACCTTACAAAATTATCCCAAAAGATCTCCCACTAGTTTACTTAAACTAAGGTTGATCTTTATGTAATTCCCCAATGCTTGAACTCTTTCAATCACATTGAAAGAGCCCAAGACTTGATCCCAACAATTCAGCAGGAAAATAATGCTAGAAACTAGCTAACTATTACAAACTTGAAAAAATGACTTGAAAGTAGGAGTTCACTTTTGCTTTGACACTTAGAGAGATTGAGATAAAAATAGGTGTCTTGAAAGTCTTCAAAAGCTTGTATTTATAGAGGAAAGTTGATCTTTTGAAAGAGGCTCTGTCTTCCCGTTGAGAAAGCAAACCCGTCACTTTCTCTGGTTCAGCTTTTCAGTTTTGAGACCGGGTTCGAGCTTGAAGCTTTGACTTCAAAGCTTCATAATATTTGAATTTTTGACTGCAATGGGTACTTCATTTGGCGCGACTTGTGATTAATTCATTTGGCGCAAACTTTGCTTCTACTATCTTCGACATCGAGTGCCTGTCAATGTTCGAGCTCGCGACCTCAATTTTATTTTGGGATTTCCAACCCAAGAGCTTGACTGCCGACTAGCTCGATGTCGAACCTTTCAAACCTGTCACTAATCATATCCGATGAAAACTTCTAACCCATTGTATTTTTATACGAAATAATTAATCATGAAATTCTTGTTTATTTACATAGGATAGAGGCAACACTACTTATTGAGAGAGATAAAGGGCATGTTCTTCTTGTTTCGTTTTGAAAACGGTTTTGGTTTCAATAGTAAATTTAATATATTTTAATCATATTTCATCATTTTCAATACAACTTTTTACTATTCAGCATCTACTTTTTACATTTTTAATACACTTTTTACATTATAAAACTATTTTCTAAAATTTATTTTCAAAATCATTTTCAAAACACCCAAAAAGAACATGCCCAAAATTAACATATTCTAAATCCATGCACGTGTACTAAAGTAATACTGTATTTGATCTGAGCGTACCTCGTACATTGCCAAGTCACATGAATCACTGGACTCTTATGCCTGATCTTATCTTCATCCTGTCTGTACTTGGTTGAACTTTCAAACGGTCAAATATTGAAGCCATACGGGTCCACCTTATAAAGTGGGTATAGACTATAGATTAAGGCGCTTCAAATTTTTATTGACGTGTACTACTAATCGTGTCTTATAATTGAAACGATCTGATTTTAATTTATTTGATGAGAAATTAAATTTTTTTTTTTTTGGTGAAATGTTGGGAGACCATAGTATGCAGAATTCGAATATGTATTATAGCATCCTATAATTTTACGATACCGAAATATAAATCGATTAATGTTCTAATTCTATTCGACTCTAAAATAATTTATTAAAATAACTCAAATAATTTAGTGAATGATTCTTTTAAGTGGGAGTCTTTTGTCAGTTTGACCGTCAAACTTTAACCCCTTTGTTTAATATACGAGTTGCTTTTTCTATTTTTTTTTCTTTTTTTTACTACAATGAATATTTGTTAATTTAACATAACCTTGATATATTAAAGATCCATTACACTGACTAAAAAAATTAGTAAATAAAAGACATTTTGTCATATTTTATTTATTATCACATTGACATTTAGTGTGGTGTTGATGAGAGTGGTTGAAGAGTAGTTAGCTATAAAGTCATTTGAAAGTATGATTATAAATAAGTAAAAGATTAAAAAGTGTGACTATATATAGATACAATTCAACACATTCAAAGAAATGATGATGATAGATAATTTATCACACACCAAAAAACATCATTCTAATTTAACAATAGGACACTTTTACGTGTCACAATATATTAATTTCTTACAATTCATAATATATTTATGGAATTAATTTTATACTTTTATTGACATTTTTAACATAAGATTTATCCGTGATATGTAATACATTTGCAACTAAACTCATAGTCACCATAACATTAGCAAATACAGTCAATACATGAGATACAATAAATATTATACGTAATATATGATACATCAATAACTAAACTAATAATCATAATACATTAACAGTTACACTAAATACATAATATAATATATATATATATATTATATTGGAGACTAAATTCGATACAGCTTTAACGTGCAAATTATTTAATTATTTTTTATTCAAAACGTGCCGACATAGGAAATCCCCTATTGTGGCTGTCATTCATAAGTCGCTAACCACTATTTCTTTTCTTCTAATGGAGTCAGGTAAATCATGTTGAAATATTTGTCTTCTAGATAAATGTAAAAAATATATAGAAGATGTGGTCCCTAGGAAAAATTTTAAATTCTCTCTATCTCATTAAAAGAATATGTAATTTTAGAAGAATATGTAATTTTGTACTATAAATGATTACAAATTTCAAAATATAACTCAAAATTCAAAAATAAAAACCTTTTTTCATAGAGAAAAAGTGAAATATATTATCAATTAAGGATACTAAAATATGATAATTGACGCAACCATGAAATTACTTTTAGTTCCATTTCACAGATAAAGTCCTTAATCAATAACCATTGAGTTTTAGAAAAAAGAAAAAGGAAAGAAAAATCCACGTTCAAGTTCTTGACCTTCTTTGGAAAAGAGTCTTGTTTTCTTTTTATTTAAAGTCCCATTATCAATGTGATGATTATATATAACCTACAAATAATAATAAAGAAACATGTGAAAAATTATTAACAAAACTCACTAGACCTAGTTCATATGTTCTGTCACAAAATTTAATAGATTTGCACTTTTCTTGGTCCTACTAAAAAGAATTTAATTTTTTTAAAAAAATTATCATTTTAAAACAATAATATTTTTATTTTATTTATTTTTTACTTCTATATCATTATTTAAAGAATTATATGTGGTCCAATTGATTTATATTTTTTTTAAAAGTAAAGATATAAATGAAATATTAGTAAAAAGTATACATTGCAGAGAAATCGCAGTTGCGCTAAACAGATTTCGGACCGAAGCATGCACCCAATTTTGAATCTACTACCAATCATCCAGTAAGCCTCCAACCGATTATATCTTCATATAAAGATAAATATACTCCTATTTATTTATAGAGATAGTAAACTCCACTTCTTTAGAATAAACTATTATCTGAAAGCATTGAAAAAGTCTCATTAAAAAAAAAAACCTTCTCAACAGATTTATAGTGTGTCGCTATTGACCACTCGGCCACTCTCCCCTTCCCGGGCTGAGGCCCCCCCTCAATAGGTTCTAATTCTAAGAAGGGAGGGCTTTGAGGAAAGGTATGAAGTCACTCGCCCTTTAATAGTGAAAGCAGGAGAGGATGGATGGGTTGACGTCGACTATCTGGTATCGAGTAGACTTCCTTGACGAATAAGTGAATGGAGAGAGCAGTGCTTCCAGTTTCATTGTTTTTGTTTTGATTTTGATTTTGTTTTTAGTTTCAACATTAAATTTATTATATTATAATTATTTTTTATTATTTTTAATACAATTTTTTACTATTTAACTATATATTTTTACATTTTTAATACATTTTTTATACTAAAAAAATTATTTTTTGAAACATATTTTCAAAACCAAAACAAAAACAATGAAAGAGAAAAGGGAGATAGGGAAGGAGCCAAGGAGGAGGCGGCTAGAAGAAAAAGCGGGATAAGGCCATAAGGGTATTTTCTTTCAAATTTTGTTTTAGAAAGTAAAGAGTACTGTTACAACTTTTCATTTTCCACATTTCCCTATATAAAGGAAGGACCAATTAGAGCATGGAGGACACGCTCATCATCAATCAATAGTGAATATGGGTTTAAGAACTTCCCCACTTTTGTTCCTATTTTCGCTACTTTGGCTTCATACTGCCAGAGCTCAAACGTATCCGCCCTTAGCGGCCGGACTTTCCTGGACCTTCCACGATTCCGACTGCCCCGACTTGGAATCCATCATCAGAAACAGGCTCCGGACAGTTTTCCAAAACGATATCGGCCAGGCTGCCGGCCTGCTCCGCCTCCATTTCCACGATTGTTTTGTTCAGGTTCGTTAACCTGTTTTCTCACTGCTATAAGAGTTCACTTTGAAGTTGTATCTTGGGACTAATAAACAGTTTTACTACTATACTTTTTTAGTGGAACACAGAGAGTAAGCACAATGAAATCATGTCTTAGTGACGTTTTTTTAATGCAGGGTTGCGACGCTTCAGTGCTGCTGGCCGGATCGGCGAGTGGGCCGACGGAGCAGCAGGCGCCTCCCAACTTGACGCTTCGGCAGGAGGCGTTTAGAATCATCGAGGACCTCCGCCGCCGTGTGCACAACCGGTGTGGTAGAGTTGTGTCCTGTGCCGACATAGTTGCTGTGGCTGCCAGGGATTCAGTTGTTCTGGTAACGCTAAAATTTTATTAACTGCTCCCACCTCCCCGTTCATCAGTTTTCGAAAGTACAGTTTTGTCACAGAATCATTCAATTATTGAATACATTATTAATACAATAACATACGCAATTTATATAGGTTATATTCAATGACTAAATAATTCATTTTACAGGATTATAGTCTCACATACTCTTTTCACTTAAATTAACATTATTACTCAGTAATTTCACTCTCCAAATTATTATCCGAAGGAAAAGGAAGAAGAGAATATTTTTTTGACGGAAGATTTTCAAAATAATAGACCTAGAATCACAGGAAAAAAAATCTTCCTTAACACATTATAGAAACGGACATAAAAAAGAATAGTTTGAAAACAAAATAATTGAATTTTCTCTGCCAAAATTAACTAAAGTGAAATTATATGTGACCTACTGATATGAATTATATGTACCCGGACAGCTAGGCTATAGTGTACTAGTACTTCGTAGCGTAGTGCATGGAAAAGTCATTGATTAATGCCAAAGCTGTCAAAGTGGGGCCCTCTCCATTTTCCCTCATTCTATTCCTAGCCATGCACTTGGAGTTCGGATTAGAGTTGGACCACACTTATTATTTCTTCCAAAAAAGAAAAACAAAAAAGTTTGGGATACTATTCTACTTTAGGAATATTGCATTTTATTAAACCAAAATAATGGCTTATTTATATTTTTAGTACCAAATGTTCGTCCAATAATAAAAATTTACTTTATGTTTGAAAATTTTGTATTTTTAATTGGTACCAAGAGTTTGGTCTCCTCACACATTCGGCGCCAAATGTTTGTTCAGTTGCAAAACTTTGTTTATGTTCAGAAAACATTGATCCCTTGTACTAAAAATTTGATCTATTTATTCTCTTGTGTTACTATTTTGTGACACTTAAAGTCCCGAGATTGACTATTACATGTCTTCAATGGTTAAATCATTATTCTACAATATTTGTGATATATACATATATATGTGTGTGTGTGTGTAAATTTCATATTCTTGTACGGCCTCACGATAATTTTATAATGTTTTACTCATTAAAATTTTAAATTAGGCTTTTTTGGTCAAATTTTCTTAAAATTTTATATTATACACAAAATAAATCACTTGTGTATTAAATTATCAATAATTTGTTTGGTTTATGGTATAATAAAACAAGAATAAATAAAATGATTTAGGGAGAACTCGTAAATTAGCTAGAGTATACTCTAAATGTGCATCGGTTGATTCGTCACTACCTACTTTGTCATCTTTGTTCACAATTAACGTTGTGAATTTAATGCAGTCCGGCGGGCCGGAGTACAACGTTCCACTGGGAAGAAGGGACTCCACAACGTTTGCCACAAGAAATGCAACGTTACAGAATCTTCCGGCACCAACAAGTAACACAACTTTCCTCATCAATTCTCTAGCAAGAAACCAGAATCTGAACGCCACTGATTTAGTGACTCTCTCCGGCGGCCACACCATCGGAGTCGGCCACTGCACTTCCTTCACTGGCCGGCTTTACCCGACCCAAGATCCGACCTTGGGCCAAACTTTTGCCAACAATCTTAAAGGGATCTGTCCCACATCGAACTCGACCAACACCACGGTGTTGGACATCCGAAGCCCTAACGCCTTTGATAACAGGTATATATTAAGACGGGGAACATCATTTGGACTAGTATGGCCACTACAATTTTCTTTTCTATTTTTTACTATACATTTTAGTAAAATAAATTATATATATATGCCCTCCAATTAAAATTAAAAGGTAAGATAAATTATGAAAAATAACATTTTTGGTCCCTAATGTTTGGAAGTGTAATATTTTTGATCCCTAATATTTCAACTTTAGCATTTTTACCCTTAAAATTTTGTTCCAATGGCACTTTTTGGTTCATTTACCGGACATAGCCAGTTTTATAGGTAATTTGGGGCCAATGTATAAATTGTTTAAATATTGGGTTAACTGAAAAATTTTGAAAAATTTCCATTTAACCAAATATTTTAAATAATTTATAATTTGATCCCAAATTACTTATAAAATAGGCTATTTCTAGTAAATGCATGGGCCAAATGTGTCACTGAAACAAAACTTTAAGGGAAAAAATGCCAAAGTCGAAATATTAGGAACCAAAAGTATCACATCCCAAACATTAGGAACAAAAAATATCATTTTTCCAGATAAATTATCCCGTTGAGATGTGTAAAAAACGTTAAATGGACCTTAAGGTTTTCTGAAACTTATTGATACCCCTGAATGTTCGAAACATTTTCAACAAGTTACAAAAAGTTCCATGAAGTTTGTGGTCATTTTATGACTAGCAAAAGGGCAACTGTAATTTCACCAAATCGAACCGGGTATTTATTATGCATTTACTTGGTCAAGGGATATTTGATCGTAATTTCGCAAGACCTCAAAATTCCTTTTCTAATTCTACAAACCTCGAGGATAACCGTAACTTTCCACCCTAAACTTTATCAATATATATTATGACAAGAATAATAATTAGTTGGCTTTTAGAATTGCTTAATTAAGCATTTAATCATAAACTCCATTATTGATTTAGCTCTGTCGTGCCACGACAGGTACTACGTTGATCTCATGAACCGACAGGGGCTGTTTACGTCGGATCAGGACCTGTACACCGATTCCAGAACCAGGGGAATTGTTAGGGATTTCGCGGTGAATCAGGATCATTTCTACAGCAATTTTATTTACTCCATAACGAAGATGGGTCAACTGAGCGTGTTGACCGGGAGTCAAGGGGAAATCAGGGCAAACTGCTCGGCTAGGAACTCGAACAATGAAGATTTGCTGCTGTCATCAATGGTGGAAAACCAGGAGGAGGACTTGTCTGCTGCGTTTTAAGGGTTTGGAAATGGTGATCTTTCTGGTTTACTTTTAGGTGGGGTGGTGGGGTCTTTTCGTTTTCAATAGCCATCGGTTTTGTTGTTGGCTTGTTTTGCTGGGAATAAATGTTGCTTACGCCACCTCATGTTTTGCTTGAAAATAAAGGGTTCAATAATCTATTTTATAAGTTTTTGTCTGTGTTTTGGCCACGTACGACGTACGTTGTTATAACCTATGCATAAACAACATACAAATGACGTTTCTCTTTTCTTTGTTTCTTAATAAAAATATGGCATAGTATAATTTTCATTACTAAAGAAATGTTTTTTCTGCTCTATTAGAAGAGTACGATTCTTAATACTAAAAACGTACACGAATAGAAATCAAAATCTTTCTTATTAAACAGAGGGAATAGTCTAATATAATTGAATAACATAGTTTGAAAGTCACTATTGTATTAAACGAATTTTAAAATAACAAATCGCTCACTAAATTATTAATGAAAATTATGTTACATTTATGACTTTTTTTTTTTGCTACGTACGGTCGTGTTTACATTGAACTACTTCTTTAGAGTTGAATCAATAATTCTTGCCTCCTGTTTTTGTTTAGAGTTTGAGAGAATTTAAAGATTAGAAGTACACATACTCAACGATTACATTGGCAAGCTAAATTTGTGTTCTGAAAACTAATACTCATAATTAATTTGTCGAAGTATTAGAAACATGATATTTTATATAAGACGGAAAAAAGTATTTTTTTACTTCCTTCAATTTCATGATAGGTGTAGTTTTAGATATCTAAAATAGTACTCATTTAATGTGAATCATTATTACGGTACTAGCTTCTGAAACTCCATCTCTTTCCTTCCCCCTATATGTAATGCATATATTAAGGGTCTTACAAAGTAATAAGAGTGAATGTATACCATTTTACAGGTTAACTACGGTTCGAGTCACATTAATCATTCAATTATTAAATTTGACTTTATATGAATTACTAATGTAATTACATAGACTGAATCCAACAACTGATTTTAAATTTTTTTTTTTTTTTACGGAATTGTAATTTTTCCAAGTTAATATCGTCACGGTGGAGTTCTATTTTCTATTTCAACAAATGTAATTTTTTAGCCATAAGTACTTTTTGTGGATATCAATAAGACGTCACTAATTGAGTTGGGGAAGGTCATATTTTCACTATTGCAAGTTTGAAAGTAAGCTGGTATCAAAAAAATGAAGAAAAAAAAAAGGTTTGAAAGTAAGTAAGCGGTGGCAAAAATTTCAAATTTTCAATGAATACATGTGCATGCGAGACGATTCTTCTACGTAGGTAACACGCAATCACTTACGCATCAATTCAACAAGGTGACAATTGAATATTTGAACTCTACCCCCAAGTTATTAATATAACCCAAAAACTCAGTTGTATGTAATATGTTCGAGCCTCCAACAATGTGCGTATCAAATTTAATATTGTAAGTAGTGTAACTATGTTAAAATAGTACTCTCTCTGTTTTATTAGAAGAGTATATTTTCTAATATTACTGCTTTTAATAATATAAAGAGAACTTTTCTAATAGAAATGATGGAGTAAGTATTAAGTGTTTTCAAAGTAAACGTCCGGTTTTTTGGTATTAAGGTACTGTTTTTTGGTATTAACCAGAAGAAAAAGAAATATTAAGGAAGTTAATGTAAATTGTTTTGGTTAAAGGATTGTGGGTAGTGTAAAATATTTAAAATTATATATATATGCGGTCCGGGGAAAATTTGAGTGGTCTTCAAACTCCCTTAGAACTGTCCACGCTTTAAAGGTCCGGGGAAAATTTGAGTGTTCTTCAAACTCCCTTAGAACTGTACATGCTTTAAAGTATAGCGTGTATGTTAAAAAAAAAAAGTATCATGTATTTTTAAAATGTGCTTACAATTTTTAAGTATTGAAATATTGAACTTATCATCAGAAATATTGCATATATGTTAAAACATAACACGCGTAATATTTTTAGGTATTGAAATATTAAGTGTACCCTCTAAAGTATTGTATTTAGATCAAAATAATTAGTATTAAAACATACATATCAAATTTAAATGTAAAAGTATCGAGTTTAACAATTGAAATTTCACAAGTTAGATCATCAGACAAAAGAATACTCTTATTAAATTTCTAAAAAGCCCCTAGATGTTGATTTATAATTGTGTGTGTATATATATATATATATATATATATATATATATAATACACCAGAATATTGGATATGTGGCAGAGAGAGGTTGCTAGCTAGATATTTGGCTCCGAGAATTAATTTTAAGTCTACTCCACTTCAAATATACAACAGCGACATCCATTTGCTTAATTTCTAGCAGCCTCAACTTTTATATTTTTCAGAAACAGATAAACCTCCACCGTTGTCTTTAATTAATTGGATTAGGCATGGAGAATTTATGAGTGAAAAAGAAAAAAAAAAAAAGTCTGAAGAATAAAATATATATATATAAACAGTAAAAGAATATATTAAGAATAATGAGAAATTCTTATAAGGGTGAATTGAAGTTTTGGTCATCTAACTCTGAGAAAGTTTACATTTTAGTCATCATATTTTTTAAATTATTTTTTTAGTTACTATACTTTAATTTTCACACTTTTTTAGTCACTCCGTTAAGTGCCTAACGAAAGACTTTTTGTTAGCGGGATTTTCGACAAAACTTCAAACTTTTTCTTTCTTTTTTTTTTTTTTAGCCGTTTCCCTTCTCCATCCTGAATCCTATTCTCTTTCTTCAATCAATCTCGTCATCTTCTTCTTTCCCTCTCCATCTTGAATCCTATTCTCCTTCTTCAATCAATCTCGTTTGGTTATCGACTTTCAATTTTCTCATTTTCCCCTCTTCTACTGAATCTTCATCTCGATCAAGATTTGGGTTAAATAGCAAAACTCCCATGGAGTTTCTAAAACTTGGAAGGACCTCACCTGAGTTTTCATGAATATTTGAAAGTGCCCTTCCAACTTTTAAAACTACAAAGAAACTTAAGAATATTTTTACATTTACATACAAACCTCAGAGAATCGATCTCTGTAGTTTCTAGGAACGTTGAAATTTGCCCAAAACCTCATAAGGAAAAATTGAAATTTACCCTTATAATATAATTACCAGTCACTATACTAATTTTGGGTGAATTTTATAAATACTTTTTTATAGCGAAAACGACAACTACCAATATATATAAAACTTACCCAAAATTAGCATAGTGATTGGTGATTATATTTTTCTCCTAAAACAAAACATATATAAACACCTATTTGAAAAATATATCTCGGTCAAGTTCATGTCCTCGATCCAAAGATATATATATTCATGCGAAACACAAATGAATTAGTTCTAAATACGTTGAACCCCAAATATAGCTATTCACTAGACGAGACTAAACACCCTCACAGAGGAGGACAATATCTATTCGAGAAGAAGCAGAAGGTGAAAAACAAAAACAAAACAAAAAAAACAGTGGAAGATATACTCACACCGGTTGAAAGATGAATTTTATAGCCGACAGAATATCTGACATGAGTGTGAGATGTAGTTCGTGCTCGGTGAGTTTGGGGTTACCTCCATTTAGAAAACCATAGGATAGATCTGGTACACAAAGTGTAAAGTTCCTGCAAAGATAAAGTTTTTAGAGATAATTTTGTTCAGTTTTACCTTCTATCATTGCAACATTTTCTTTCAGTACTAATAGTTTTTATGTACGAGTTTTCTATACTTTACTAGCTCTATATCATGCTAGTGTTTATCGAGTCAGAGTTGGAACTTGCATATTTCCAACAACTTTGAAAATTGAAAGAAATTTATGATCTTTATTGGCCACGTTGTAGGATCATTTGATCCAACAAATTTATTATAAATATAATCTTCTTTAGGAAAAAAAAAAAAATTCCCACAATTCCTAAATCCATTTACTCACGCGATTGGGCCTTCTAAAATGCATCAACACTGCTGGGCTTTTTAACTTAATTCAACCCAAAAAATAGCCCAATAATTCCAACAGTCCATTCCAATTAATTAGTCGTGAATCAAATTCTTCAGTCCAAAAGTAAAGAAATCCCCATTTCTGCAATTCGGTCCTGTTTACAGGCGCCTGTTTGAATATTCGGGCGAATTTTCTCTCAACTTCCTCCAATTCAGAATTCTATTGCAAATCTTCACAAAAAAACCAGCTCTCTATGCTTCTTTCGTCTCATAACTCTTTATTTGCATCTTCCATCAATTACTTGCACAAATAACACCTTTAGTGTAGATATTGTCCTAAGATAATACATAAAATCCCCATAAAAGAACAACAAAAACACACCCATCATACCCCCATATGATTTGTCAAAAATTATAATTGTTAAATTTTCTAAATCACAGAGGGTTATTTGTAACTTTCTAAATTATATGAGATAATTGATAAGTTTTCCAAATCACACGAGGGTTTTAGTACTTAACTCTATTTTTTTATATTCCTTTGTTGCACACTATTTATTTTCAACATTCTATGGAGCAAAAAAAATGTAACTAGTTACCTTTATTCAAAGAATTTGATGTGAAATTTGATGTTAACTTGTTCACATATGGCAGACCTATATTATAATATTTCGTCGGGACAATTCATTGGCTATCTAATCTCTGTTTTAGCATCCAACGATTTGTATAAATTACCAAACAAACTTTAAAATTTTAAAAAATTATCAATACTTCCTGAACGTTTAAATATTTTTCAATCGACAAAAAGACTCCTAAAGTTTGTATTTATGTTTCTCACTAATAAGCCAAGAAGGTAGTTATAATTAGACAAAATCAGAAGGAAGTAATTGCATGTTATGCTATTACTCGATCGAAACGACTACCCATAATTACAAGAAACTTTCATTTAAACATATCCACAAACCTCGAGGTTAAATATAACTTACCAAAAATTTGTAGTTGATAGGACTCCAAATTACATACGTGATTGTCCAAATTACTATTTCAATCATTCTCATAGGACTCACCAAAAGTTGAAGACCATGTATAGTATGAGTGTGGCGTCCACGCATATGACCCATTTTAACATACTTCTTGTTGTCTTCATTGTGTGACTGTGAGTTAGTTTACGGCTCATCTCTTCAAACTTACAAATCGAATGGTAACAAAACGGCCACTTCAACTTGCCTCTATTGGCTACATTTTTGGCCTATGTGTACCTCCCATATCCATATAAAAATTTTGCCCATCCCGATAGAAACCGTCGCTAAAGGGCTATATATGACTGCCGGGTGAGCGAACAGAAAATATTCTAAAAGATAGATTCAGAGAAAGTTTCCAATAAAATTGGAACGATACAGAGAGGATATTTATCGGCCATGGCTTCTTCGAGCTTCTTGCTTTTTCTGCTTACTTCTTCAGTTTTGCTTCACTGCTCTTTCCCACTCGCCGGAGCTCAGAAATACCCGCCGTTGGCCGATGGGCTTTCGTTGGATTTCTACAAATATAAATGCGCCGATTTGGAAACTTACATCAGGGATCATCTCAAGAAGGTTTTCAGGCAAGATATCAAAGTTGCTGCTGGCTTGCTCCACCTTCAATTCCAGGACTGCTTTGGCCAGGTACTGAATTTTTTTTATTGGTAGTTTATAATTAGTTTGATTTAATTTTCTATCCTTAATCTATTTAATGTTCACAACGGTCTGAATCGTCCGATGATATAATTCGTTTAGTTTGTTCTGTTTGCAACTCTTTCTGATGGTCTGCTCAACTTCGTATTCTCGAAGGTCAACGCCGTCCAGTGCTTTATATTTTGAAACTGGAACTGCTTGGTTGATGTTGTAATATGCTAACTTAAGTGTAACTTATATTCTCGTGTTATTCTGCTGTTCACTTAGAGGAAAATAAATTTATTATTATCGGATCACTTATTGTTCAATTATGAGTGTAATAAGCATATTTTGTTCTAAGTGGACATGAAAACATAAGTTATAAGTTAAGTGATTCGCGAACTCACTCTCGATCGTCCCTCCAATCAATCCTACCTTAGAGCATCTCCAACAATTAATGGAAGCTATTTTTGGCTTCCAGATGATCTGAACTAAAGCGAGCCATCATTATTGGAGCCAGAATTGGAGACTACAAAAGAAATAACTCTAACTTGCCATTTTTCAATCAGTAGTCACAACGGTAGTTAGAAATAAGTAGTCATAATTGGAGATGCTCTTATATATTATGTCAGACAATTACAAAATAAACTTCACTCATTAATATTGCCATTAAGTGGGTGTAATTAGATTGAGTAATACCACATATATAACAAATTGGACAAATGATTTGAACTAAAGCGAGTTATCCTCTTGATTCCAAGATATATATTTCATCTTGAGTAGTTTCAATTGAGTTTGGCTTGATTACATATTTGTAGGGTGGTTGCCAAGGAAAGGTTTTGCTGGATAAATCAAGAAGTGGGACTGCCACATTCAAAATAATTGAAGATCTCCGCAAAATCGTCCATGGAAAGTGCGGCAGAGTTGTCTCCTGCGCCGATATTCTCAATTTGGCCGCCCGGGAAGCCGTCTACCTGGTAATTAATTACATGTTTTCCCAAAACAAAGTTAATGCCGATCATCTTTATCAAGAACTTGACTCAAATTTCCCGAATCTTAACTTGCAGTCCGGGGGCCCTGATTACGCCGTCCCATTAGGAAGAAGAGACGCACCTCCGGCGAATAATCTTGGATCCGCAACAGAACACGGAAAATCCCCGAAGCTTCACGCCGAAATCACCACCGCAGACACCCTCCTGGAGCAACTCGGAGAGAAGAATCTGGACGCCGTCGACGCCGTGGCGCTCTTGGGCGGCCACACTTTCGGGCGGAGCCACTGCAGCTCCTTCACGGGTCGGCTTTACCCGACCCAGGATCCACTCCTGGAAAGCTCCTTCGCCGACAACCTGAAGAAAATATGCGCCTCCTCGAACTCCGCTAACCTCAGCGTGCTGGACGTCAGGACTCCGAACCTGTTCGACAACAAGTACTACGTTAATCTGTTGAAGCAGCAAGGGCTGCTGGCGATCGATCAGGATTTGTACACGGATCGGAGGACCAGGCCCATTGTGACCGGTTTCGCTTACGATCTGAACTTGTTTCTCGACAGCTTTGTGTACTCAGTGGTGAAATTGGGGCAGATCGGCATTCTGACGGGTTCCGAAGGAGAAATCCGAGGAAGTTGCTTGGCTGCGAATTCGGAGAGCTTCAAGCTTTCATCCATGAAGTAAAAGATCCATAAAGTACACGAAGAATTAAGTAATTATATGAATTCGACCAACTGATATCGCCATCGCCATGGTAGAGGTGATCATCAGGGTAGTTGGTCGTAAAATTAAGTAAAAAATGACAAGATTAGTAATTTGAGAATTCAGTGAAGGAAATGGGGATCAGGTAATTCATAATCAATTTGGTCGTTTCCCCCATCCTCTTGTAAATAGTACTTGGCATAATATGCAGTTGCTGGTCGATTGTAGCAATATATAATACTAAGGTATTAGTTTTACGTAGAAACTTGTATTCAATGTGTTTAATGGTCTAAAAAAGTGAGTATAGCTTATTACAACAATAAGTATTACTTGTATTAAAAGAAAACTTATATATTGCGTATAGTTGCTAAAGTATCGCATTTTGAACATCAAATTCTCTACTTTTGTGTGTACTTCACTAGCTCGCAGGAGTCCCCTTCTTACATTTTTTAGAGATTAGAGTTCCAAATATGATGAAAGTACGGTGGCACACAAGTTTATATTTAACATTTTTAATTTGTTGCATTGCGTATTGATTTTATCTTTTGAATAGTGAAAAAATCGAAAAACTAAAGTTTGAGCTCTGACCTAGGATATTGGGAGCACAAATTTTCAGGGGAGATTGAGCACTGATTTTCTTCGAATTTGTCGTGAGAAACTATATATATTCCAGATGGAGATAAAGTTCTTAATCCAAGGCTTTGTTCTTTTTGTGATCGGATTGGAGTAATTTTTATTTTAGGGAAGGAATACTTTTTGAAGGGAATTTATTTTGGAGATTTGTGTATGAAAAAAAATAAAAAGTGTAATGATTATGTTATTTTAAAATTTTACATGAGTTAAGATTTAGAGGGAATTTAAAATTTTGAATTTAAAATTGAGAAGAAAATAAAGTTATTTGTTTAGATAAAATTTTGAATGAAAAAAGTGATAATTTTTTTGAAATGAGATAAAAAAGAACAGAACCTTTTTTGGGGGAAAATTGAGCCCGTATCAGAATAATTAGGACTAGAGCCTTTTACCATCCTTGCTCGATCAGTCGGGTACGCATTTGCAGGTAACATGTGTTTTCTCTTTTTGTGAAAGTGTACGTGTGTTACGTAATACAAATGATTTTTTTTTTTCCTAATTCTGTTGAACTATATTTTTTAAAAAAATATTTCATTCTCATTTAGAGTTTTAATGTATTACATCAAAAATAAGAATCAAATCTTGATATATGGATGACCGCCCTGTACACTAACTTCAGGGACTATATTTGAAAGAAACGATGATTCTCATTGTGATGTGTAATCTCCTTAAGTCCAAAGTTTCCTTAGTCTAGTTGAAACTGTTAAGGGCCCAAATTTCACCTGATTGCTGCTGTATCTATACGTGAGATGAGATGGATTGCTAAACACATCTCTTGGCGAGGGTAAAAGGCTAAAAGCCCAACCACGGTTGGACTTTCTCCTTTTCAATTGTTAGATATATAGGGATGGATTATAAACGTGGGATGTTTAAAATCCAAATAAGATTGTTTAACAAAAACTTATATACGCGTCTCAAAGTTTAACAAGGCGCACATATCGATAAAGTGACATGCATATCGAATTTAATATCAAGAGTATCGTATGTTGTTAGAAAAACACGTGTACTAAATTTAAATTTTTGATTTATCACATATTCATTTTAGTTTATAATGTATCACGTATTGAGTTTATACTCCTTTGACTTTGACATACTGAGTTTAGCTGTTGATATACCACAGTTATGAGTTTAGTTGTTGAAGTGTATAGCCTATGATCTAACGCCTGTTTAAAGAAGTATTGTTAGTGAAAACAAAAACGAAAAAAAAAAAGAAAGAAAAGATATAGCGTGTAATGAGAAAATACGCATATCATTTTTAATGACTGAACTATCGCCTGTTAAGCCGTCAACCGTCTAGAAGGAGACCGCGCTCAAATTGTTTTTCCCGCTAATTTAAGCCCGTGTATGTAAAATTTAGAGCTCGTACGGAAAATATTTCTTAAATTGTTTTCAACAGTTTTGTAGTCTTATCCCTTTTTTATGTTTCATATTACAGTTTTTACCTAATACTATTTCAGAACAAATTTTCATAGTAGTTCTTATGGATAAAGTTTTTCTTCTTTTTTTTTTGGAAAGGGAGGGGGGGGGGGGGGGGGGGGGCGGGGGGAGGGGTTGTTCTGTTTCTATAATGGGGATATAACCACACATGATAACTAATCATAATGAGCATAGTATTAAAAGTTTGTAGTCATCCATACAAACCTTATAAACTTAATACTCGTTTCTATAAATAGAAGAGTCATATTTCAGTTCGTATTTTCTAATTCATAAATAATTATATTTCTTAACTTTTATATTCTCTCCGTTTTATTTACGTTAAAAAATATACAATTTATTATGAATTATAACATATAAAATGAGTAATTTAAAAGTAATTTTTTAAATAGGACGAAGGGAGTATTAAGACAAAAAAATAACATGTTCGATAAAAATAAGTACCATATGATCCATTGCACCCCTAATTTGGGTACATTTTCGTCAAGTTTAATATTTTATGTTAGAATGCCATTTGAACCAAAGAAAACGAAAAGAATAAAGTTAGAGAATTATTACTTTATACACAGTTATATACATTAAAGAGAGTTGCGCATTTTGTACAAATTGAATGGGAGAAATTATTTTATGTATCTGTCGTATAAATTTACACTACACAATCAGTCTGATTTAATAGTAAAAGCGTAAATTTTTGTCAAAGTAATGAAAAAATATATGGTCATGTTTATTTATTTGGGCGAATTACATTTACCTCTCTGAACTTTGGGTATAACTACGAAACTATCTTAATATGCTGTTTTGAAAAAGTACAAATAACTCTCTGGACTCATCAGACGAAAAAGTCAAAACCGAAAAAATACAAATAAATCTATGCTATTTTGATTTCTATTTTCAATTACCTTCCAAATTTTTTTCTTAGTTTTTGATCTTTTACAACTTTTTCCCTTTTGACTTTTTCGTTCGGTGAGTCTGTTGCATAAATTTACACTCACAATCAGTATTACTTAATAATAAAAACGTAAATTTTTTTCCAAAGTAAAAAGGGGGTCATGTTTATTTATTTTCATCCCAGTTGTTCTGTTACACTAAATTTAAGCGTTAAGTGAATATATTGAATAATTTTTAAAAAATATATGTAAATAGGAGTTCACCTTTATAAACTCTTTACTCCTAAATTCCTAATTGTTCATAAAGGTAAGCCATAAAACACGTTTAAGATTCACAAGTTCCCATACTTTCCATACCAATAACATAGTATAGAAATAATTGAATCAAGTATATATACATGTGAACAAGATATAAAAAGCATGGAATGGAACCATAATCAATAACTCCACAATGTACTCAATTTTACACTAGTTTACTATAGAATTTTCTGCCATTTGTTGTAATGATTTGCATCAACATTACAAAGCTTCAAGTGGGCTACAACCTCATCATCAATTCAAGCACCATATGCATGATGTGTCCTCCCCTATTATTAATAAAAGAAAAATTCTCCTTGTTCTTTTCTATAAAAAAAAGTCTTATTTAAAATTATATAAATAGTGATTTATAAATAGCTGTATCTAGTTACTCTTATGATAGAGTGAGTGTAATGATAAATATCACTATAGATCATGCATAAAAAGCAAAAGTGGTTGTTTCCCCCCATTAGGGCATATTAAAGTGCCTATATTCCATATAGCTATAGCTAGACACGATTCATAAGGTATAAATAATGAAAAAAAAAAGATTCTAATTTCTACCCACCAAAAGGACAAATTGGCTTATCCTTTAGAAGACATGAGAATGGCCATTGAGCCCCACCCGATATTTGGTAGCCTCTTTTGCCTCAGTGTTTTTCCCATGTGAAACTGAAATGAAAGCCCCAATTCATTTGAACCATCCAAAACGCTAACATGGATCTCAAAAGAAATCATGACCAGATCTTTTGTTTATTTTTTTTCTATCTTGTCATATCCATAAAAAGAAAAATAATGTTACTTTGTGACTCATACATATTTAAACAATAAGTGATTATGAATAAATAGGAAAAAAACATTATTTTACCCTCAATGCACAAAATAAAACAGAAAAAATATAATAAAATGGCAAAGGATTCGAACTCAAAGAAACCTCACACTCAAAATTGCCCTACCTTTGACCATCATGATTCCTTGCGTGAAGAAATAAAGTTGGAAAAAAGGCCATCTTTTCCCAACATTACCACATGGCACTCACTCCTATTCGAGCCACTTTTGTTCATATTTCCATTCCAATTCCAATTCCAATTCCATACATGAATATGAATATGAATTTGGTGCAATAATATCTCCTATCCGATCCACCCCACCTCCATTCGTTTTTGCTTCTAACAGATGATGCATTTATCTTCCATTTAGAATTTTGGATTCGATCGACCAATGGTCTCTTGTTATATTTTGTACCTTATTATTAGTATATATTTACCAAATTATAATAAGAAGATGTTGATTTTAGTGTGACATATTCATGGGGTGGTGGGGTAATTAATTTCCGGCCTCCTTCAAAAACTCTCTCTCTATATTTATTAGGAGTATATATTATGGGTGATTTAGTTATTAAATATATGTATTTAAATTTTTTTAAGAATGAGCCAAAATTTGAAACATATTATGACTATTCGATCACTACGGAAGTAGCTACAGATGGATTATATAAAAAAAATGATTATCGATAGTCGTGATGCATAGATTGTATTCGGCCTACTTTTAGAATTTTTTTTATTATGTCTTGTCTTTTCTTCTCTTTTTTCTGCGATATTAAAACGGGTAACTAATTCCATCTTTATATATGTACGTATTTAACTACCCCAAAAAATTTATTCATATTGGCTCATTTTGATTTTTTTTTCTTTTTCTTCTGATTCCTCCATTATACATGCTTATAGGGTGAAACCTTTGTCCATTACTAATTACGTGGTCATTCAAAATTTTGACTATTTAATGAAACCCGATGGTTTGATCGATCAATAATGGGACAGTTTCACTTAGTTTTCACACATCTAACAATTGAAATCCACTAAATGGTCAAAATTATAGGTTTGTCAAAAGAAAAACAATTGAATAACAAAAATTATACTATCCGGAATTTTAGTATAAGTGATACTTTTGTCCGATAGTATTATTATGTAACCTAGGAACCCCCATCCATCCCCCTCCCAGCCAAATAATAATAATAATAATAATAATTAATTATTTCAAGCATAGCTACCTACTAAACAAAATTAATTGAATCATAGAACATTATAATAATAAATAAAAAGGCAAAGAACTATAATATATATATATATATACACACACATGGGGTGGGGGAGGGGAATAAAAGAAAACAAGAGCAAAGGCAGATTCAAGGGGTGAGATGGTTCTCGGAATCTTCCACCATTACTATCCGTGTATAATTGATTATTAAATTTTTTTAATAATATTTTTAACTGTAAAAAAAAAAAAAATTAATCACATAAATATTATTTTCTGATTCTGTCAGAAGAAGGGTGAAAATCAAACTCGACTCTTAAGCGATTAATCGAGTGTCTAGAGACTGATTTGTTCCTTTTAGAAAGGCTTTAGATCGAACACTATTTACATTCTTCTTTCTTTGCTAATATTACCTACCAGGACAAAAATTATCCCTTTCTTAATCACTCTTTGCATGCTTTTTTCATAATATTACGAATCTAGACAAAATTCGCCGCCCTTTCTTTTTCTTTTTCTTTTTCTTTCTGGTAGCCCTAGTGAACACTGAAAAGATTGTGTTCACGCCTACAGGGTGCAATTTGAGCCACTTGAACGTCTAAGTGCGAATTTGTTGGTCGTCCTTCGCCACTTCGCACATCATAATAAGGTCCACAACAGCAAATTTTTGTCTCTTAATTTTGATGCAAAAACTTGTACTCGGCAAATTTAAAGGTCTGATAACACATGTATCCTTTACTATATCACAGTTGTGCTTTAAATATAATGTATATCAAATTTGACATTTAATGTATTAATGAGTGTAACATGTAATGCATTGCGATTATAAGGTTTGCAGTTAATATATCGAGTATCGTGCATCTAATTAATATATTAAGTGTAACTATAGATGCACGTATCCGGATTATAATTTTAGTTGCTTTTGGAAAATGTTAAACTGATCATAGGAGAAAGTACTCCCAAGTCCCACCAAAGGCTTCCCTAGTGCTTTGGTATGGACCTACAAAAGTTGGCAAAAACATACATCATTCAATCATACTTCCAAACCCAAAAAAGAAAAAAAAAATTCAGGAAAAAAAACATGCTTTTTATTTAATTAGCATGCCTAATTGACCACCACAGCACTAAAAAACTAAAAGATAATCAATACAAATCAAAAAAGCTAGTTACAAAAGAACAAGAAGTGGCTATAAATAAAACCCCAAGGGAAGGAAAAACCCATAGAAATTAATGATCACATTGATATTCTCTAGCAACCATTAAAATTGAGGTGTGAGGCATATATGGAGAAAAGCAGGTCATTCCCACAATACTCATCTTCCCACTGCACTGAATTTGGGTTTCAGCAAGATGGAATATCGAATTCAAATTCAAACAACTCCTACAGTTTCAATGGCCCCTCAAAGCAGAGTGATTCAGAGATGAAGAGGAAGAAGAGAATTGCAGCATATAACATGTTCACCACTGAAGGTAAACTCAAGGCCACCATGAGAGAGAGCTTCAAGTGGATCAAGTCTAAAATCACTGATGTGCGCTCTGGCTTTTGATCATCTGAGGTTTTTGTTGCATAATATGTTAAATAATTTAGTTCTACTTTTTCTTCTTCTTTTTTTTTTCTTTTTTTTTTCATTGTTTCTTGATCATGGAGAGATATGGTATATCTGATCCCACGTAGTGAGGCAAAGGCTTGGTTATTGTTGTGGTTGTTTCTTGATCATGATCAGGGGAGAGTTTTAGGCGGCTAATGATGAACAGATTTGAATGTACTGTATTAATTAATTCCACGCATGTTTGTTCATATATCATGTTTTTCAACATTAATTCTCACTAAGTAGCAAGATTAAGAGCTCTATATATGCCTTTTCATGGTATCAAAAGGCTTCTTGATCAATAAAATTTACTGTTTTGGGGAATTAAGTTGGATTAATTAATCTGACAGGGTATCATACAAATCTTTCTTTTTTGCCTATTGAGTTTATTTTTTTGTGGCTGTCCAATGGGATAGCATTGGCTGGCTGAGAATGACTCCTTTTTTTTTCTTTTTTTCTTTTTTTCCTGTCTGAGGCTGGAGTGATGAGACATCATAAGCAAAGTTACTATAGACAGACTGCTTTGTTTCAAAGTTCTCTATTTATCTGTCCACAGAATATTGTAAATTAAGTTGGTCCACTAACTAGTTTAATTTGGTAGGGTGAATTTCTCCCTAAATAATCAATTACTCTGAAGTTATAATTTGAGAATGCTTACATTCAAGATGCTAAATTGCTAATGCTTGCTAGGTTGTCCTTGTTGGTCCCATATCATAATTCATTGTGCAGTTTCCAGCACTGTGTAGCCTATCTGCAATGGTCCCATGTCATAATGGTAACAAGGTTAAGAAAACAAGGATTTATACCCACCAAAAAAGTTATATTTTTAATGTTGTTTAAAATATTAGAAACGTGACTTTTTTAAGGGATTATTACTGTTATTGTCATTTCAGTTGCGACTGTAATGAAAGTAAAGTGATGGAACAGATTTCAATGGTTATGGTAAAAGTTCAGAAAATTGCATCAACAAAAGGATAAAAATTTTACATTGTTGTTAAAGGGCATTGAATTTGAATGTTAATGGCCTGCCTGGATCCATATTTTGAGTTACCAGGCCTACATAGGAACAACTATCACTTTGGATTAACTTGTGTTGGAATCTTGATCAACCTTCTTGTTCCAAATGTCAAAGGGTTCGATTTGTTCAGAATCCTGGTTTAGGACTGCTTTTAAAGTTCATTCGTTTGATGAACTTCGATTTAGAGACTAAGAATTGTTAAAAGACACTTGGCGTGTTTTTCCTAACATATTGAGAAGTAGTAGAGTTGTCTCGACAGTACACTTTGGCAAGCTATAATCTTTATAGCCAATCTCACATATTGAGAAGTACAGTTGAGTATTACATTTCACAATGAATTAAGGTATGACAACTTGAAAGTTGAAACAACACAAAAGTTTCAAGTATAAATTTGTGGTCTAAGAATGAAATGATACCAGTATATAACATTAAAAGAAAAGTATCACCATTAACACTTTCATCTCCTTCTAGAATTATTCACTCAGTCAACAGCGTGTAGCTCCAGGAGTTTGTTTCGTTCCAAATGTCGAAATTCCCTGCTCGAAGTGGACCTTTTAACTTGTTCATTGATCTTGTAATTCTTATCATTGTCACTGATTTGGTAGTATCCGCCATGGCGGGAGCTCGGCTTTTTTGAATCCGGCAATGGAGGCCGGTTCTTTATGTTTTTAGCTCCCTTAGGATGTGATTCTGTTCTTAAAGAACTCTGAATTTTGATCAGTTCAGGTGATCCCATTTTAAAAGGTGGGCTGTTCTTGTTTTCTGTTTCTGCTGCATCAATAAAGGCATTTGTTACTTGTTTTCCAATACTAGAGGTTGTGCTTGTGCTACTTCCTGGCCCTTGGCTTAGGATCATTGTTTCCACGCTCTTCGGTGTCTTCATTGAATCCTGGAAAACCATCAGATAAAGGGGATTCCATTTCATATCTAATATGATATGATACATATGTATTAAGTGCAGAAAAATGCTGTGCTTCTTTTATATTCACCTTCTTATGACATTGAAAATTTCCCAGAATGGGTGAAAAAACGGAAAGTTTTCAGTATTAGAAACATGACTCTTTTTATAGGACGGAGAATGTACATAGTAATAGGAATGCTTTGCCTTTCAGAGTCTTGCAAAACATTGTAGCAAATGAGAAACATACCTCAGAGCCACCTGGATCTCCTTCTGGTTTTCCAGCATTCATATCTACGTTCCTGCGTACAATGTGTGAGCGCGAACGGTGTTTCATTTTAGAACTCTTGTGCCTGTGGAGAAAATCACAGCAACGATTGAGAAATAAATTAACACCACTACTGTTGAGCAATCACCAATGTAATTTCTTTCTGTGAGGTTATGGATTTGTTATAGCATGCAGCTACAAATCCTATTGTCAATATGATGATGAAATCCAGAAATGTACACAACTATGGTAGGTATTAGAGAGTAAATACTGAAAAAACGGTGCAAAGCTATTACCAACACTTCATATCTGCAAAACTAGGGACAGGTTCCTCTGTCCCACCGTGGCAAAGTAAGCGTTGTGGGACATCAATGTGACACCAAAAGTGGGACAGAAGATTCGTTCTCCATAATTAAGATGTTAATTCTTATATAATTTCTATTCAAACATGAAAGATAGTAGTGGAAGGACTAGTTAAGGATGCAAAATAATTCAAGGCTTGAAAGTAGATAACGACTTTGAGTAACAAGCAAAAAAAGATTTGTGAAACCAATGCTTTCCAAGTAAGTACTTTTCTTCAGTGAGTAAACATGTATCAGTAACCTACTTTCGCCGTTCGGCTTTTGGAGGCTCTTCATCATCTGCTTTTCCGGTTACCGGCAATCCTGAGAGATCACATGCCAAGGGATGTGTATAGAAGAACTGCAGGAAAAGTTAAATCAGCATAAGATTAAATTAAGCTTAATTGTGGGATCGGAATTAGAAAGTTTTTTACCTCATTTCGGAGAGCTAAAGCTGCAGAACCACGATTCGCAGGATCCAGAGCAAGAAGAGTGGTTAAAAGACTTATAGACGATGATGGAAAATGCCTGAAAGCTTCTCTCAATCTAGGCTTATATGATTGTGGTGGCCTGAAAGTTGTTGGCACTTTTGCTTTCTTCCAGAACTCATCCGGAGGTGTGCCACACAGCTTAAAAATCTTGTGAATTTGCTCAACCTGAACCAATTCATAGTGCTGTTAATTTTGCATTTCGTCCCTTAATACACATAGAATAGAAACTTTTCAAGGGAAAAAACCATTTTCAAGATTTTAATCCAAATAGATGTTGCAGTCTCAAATATTGAAAACAGATGTTCGGATCCTCTGCCCCATTAAATGTGTACCAATCGTGTAATATAGTACTCCCTGTGTCCCACTAAAAGGGTCTTGTGTCAAATACTAAAAACACGAGTCCATATCCTCTGTCTCACTAAGTGTGTACCAATCGTGTACCACAACTCAAAACCACCTGTGTTTTTAAGTCCTGGTGCACGATTGGTGCACACTTTGTGTGACAACTGATCCTATTCCTGAAAATAGTATTAGAAATAAGACCTCAATGGGGCGAAGAATTAGCAAGGTAACCTGCATAAACTAAGTTCTATTACCTCAGTCCTACCAGCCAGGATTGGTCTTCCTACGAACATCTCAGCCATGAGGCATCCTGCACTCCAGAGATCAATGGCTGGTCCATAATCTGTTGAACCTAGCAGTAGTTCTGGAGCTCTATACCAAAGCGTCACAACTCGGTTAGTGAGCGGGCGCTTTTTCTCAAGATTATAATAATTGGCAAGCCCGAAATCTGCAATCTGTAACATCCCCTTTCTGTCTACCAGTAAATTTGATGCCTTGATGTCTCTGTGAAGAATCCCTCTTTCATGGCAATGCTGCAAGCCAGAAAGCAGTTGATACATGTAACACTTCACCTGCATTGTTTCCAACATTCAAACTCAGTATCCTTTCAAATCAATAATACTCCATCTGTCTCATTGGAAGAATCACGAGGTACAACTGGTTATGAGTCACAAAGTACAACTTCAAACAGAACTCGTCCATTGGGACTGAGGGAGTAGCAAACATTAACACTCAAGTCTAACCTGTGGTTCAGTCAGCCTTTCTTCAGGCCTCATGATGATACTTGTTAAGTCACACTGCATGTAGTCAAAAACAAGGTAAAGGCTGTAATGCATTCTTGAAGTGGCCAATCCTTCTAGCTTCAAAACATTCGGATGATCCAGTTTTCTGAGGATCCGGATCTCTCGCGCCATGAATTTTACACTCTCTGGCTCTGATGTGTCGAAGCGAACTTTCTTCAAGGCAACAACCTTTCCAGTATACTTGTCTCTAGCCTTATACACATTGCTATATGTCCCTGACCCTACCTACAAAATTTAACACTAAAGCCTAAAGATCACATTTATCATTCACACAAGAAAACTAATACCTTCGTCCCATTAAAAGAGTCGTGTTTCTGATACTAAAAAAAAGTAAAAAAAACATGAGGAAAAAAACAGATGATCTTTTCTAAACTGAATGAATGATAAAAATCAAAATAACCATATTCGAATCGAATGAAAGGGCTACTACCTTGTCAATCTTTTCATAGGTTTCCGCACTTCTTGGAGTTAAACCTTCCAATGCATCTCTAGGAACATTCTCAGTCAGCCATTTAGGCCAACCATCAACTAGCTCACCTTTATCTCCATCACTTTTAGTTGAAGAAGCTCTTGAATTCTCTTTTTCGTCGCTTATTGGCTTCTTCCCTGGAATAGATTTTCCATTCCTAACATGTCTTCCACCTTCATCATCAACAATAATCTTCTTTTCTTGACTTTCTTTACTCCCAAAACTTGTTCTTCCACTACTAGCACTACTCCCTCCAACTAGCTTTACTTCTTGCCTAACAAATTGGCCACCATTACTAGTATAATGCCTCTGTCCATTGGATCTTCTTGCAGCACTATTTCCAGCTTTTGCATAACCATTTTCCATCTTCAACTTCTCCAAAGAATCAAGATCATCAGGCGAATTATCCTCTGTGGGCTTGCCTAGACTACACCCCATAGACTAACTGATCATGAATATTGATGGGAAGGAACATCTAGAATGAAAAATAATTAAAGTAGAGATAAGAAAGAGGGAATGAAAGGGAAGGAGGCAACTGGCAAGAGTTTAGTAAGCCAAGCAAGAAAGGGGAAAAAAAAGAAGAGGGGTTTGAGAAATCGTCAAAGGAGGGAGCTAGAGGCCGGCAGGCCGGCCATTTAGAACATTTCAGGAAGGTTTTATACTTTTCTGAGTAATATATGTTTGAAGAGGCAATCTCCTGTCAAACCGTTTGAAGGTCAACCATGATATAATAGAGGTTAAAATCAATACGCGTGTTGCAAGCAATACTTCTACTCCTAAAATTGATACATGTACTACAAGCTATAATTGTTGTTTTAACATTATGACGATACATCAATAGTTAAAAACGATATATTAGAGGCTAAATTCAATACACGATATATCAGAGATTAAATTCATAACCATAATACATCAAAGACTAAGCTCGTAACCATGATACATCAGAGGTTAAAATCAATGTAAGATTAATCATAGACTACATATATTTTTATAATATACAAGCGATACTTTAGGGCCTGTTCTTTAGCACTGGGCTAAGAACTGGGTTGAGGGTTTTTTTGGATCTCATACCAAAAAGTAGTTGAAAATGGGTCAGACCCATGTTCTTTAGTAATGGGCTCAAACCCAGGTTTGAGTTCTAGGTTTGAGACCCAAAAAAACCCCCTCTCCCAGATACGGGTCCCCATCCTAGTGAAAATCTTTTCTCTCCCAAATTCCCACCCACGCTGGCAACGGATTTTTTCACCTCCACTCCAATCCAAACCAAAATTGGCGCCGATAACGAACGGGCTGACCCGTTGTGACGGCCGCTATACTCCGTTCGGCCTCCGCTCTTGGTTCGTCATCTTCTTCCTTCGCGAAGTCCTTCGACCTCCTCCCTTCGATTTGCGCCGAAGAGTTACCATTTTTTTTTTCCGTCGAAGCTTTTCTTTTTCTTTTTTTTTTTGGTTCTGCAAAAATTGCAAAACCAAAGTTCTGCAAATTGCTGAAGTTTGGTTCTGCAATTTGCAGATCCGCCGAAATTGGGGAAGAAGGGAGGAAGAAGAAGAAGAGAGAAAAAAAAAATATTGAGGAAACTACGGTGAACCGGAAAAAATGGAAGAAAAAAAACGAAGATGTGATGAACCTCTTCTTCTTCTTCTACGAAGAGTTTACTGCTGCCGTTGTACTCCCTCTTGTGAGCAAGGGTGAGAACCAGAAAAAATGGAAGAAAAAAAAAAGGAAAGGAAAAAAAAAAAAAGTTGGGGAAGAAGATGAACAGTGTCACCGACACTGTTCATCAAAGTTTTTATAAATAGGCCCCTGCTATTTTCTGTTTCTTAAATGACAGCCCCAACTTATTTTTTTTAAAAAAATTAAATAGGAAAAATTAAATATTAAACTATCTTAAACTAAAAATATTGTGTAAATTTAAATATATCATTAACATTAAAAACAATTACTATAGACTGAAATATTATTATAATGTAAAAATTAGTTTTTGGTTGAATATGTAAAAAATAAAATATTGGGGTTTTATCTGCTAATAAAAGTAAAAATTTTGGAAAAAAGTATTGGCAAAAATTTTGGGTTAAACCCCATGTTCTTTAGCTTGGGTTGAGAACTGGGTTACAACCCAGTTCTCAAACCTTGTTTCTTAAAAATGGGCTAAGATTCAGTTGTGATGAGAACAAGTTCTGAGACCTCTTCTCAGAACTCCTTAAAGAACAGGCCCTTATAGGTTAAAATCAATACACACTATATAAAAAATACAAATTATTGTCATATTTGAATCCTCCAAATTTGATAAGCATGCCTAGCTAACTCCGCGTTATTCTCCACATTATTCTCCAAATTTTAGAATCTTCCTAAGCTTCCTCAGGCAAACATACTATAACCAGAAACAAATGTCTTCATTGGTGACAATTAGACTAGGAAGTCTTAAAAATCATAAATTTCCATAGTTTACTGTACAAGAAAATTTTGCTTTTATTATTGAATAGTTATATATTATGCAGGATTAGGATATTCTTCCATGATATTCATATCCTTGCATTCTTTATACGTTTGTAGACGGCACGTGTAAATAAAGGAGTTTCCTATCAAACCGTTAGACCAGTTTAATGGTGATATTTCAACAACTAAACTTGATACACGTATTTTTATCAATATGCGATACATCATAGGTTAAACCACATACGCGATGCATCAGAGGAAATTCAATACGTGATACATCAAAACCTAAACTTGATACGCGATATTTCAGCAACTAAATCATAATCGAGATACATTACTAGTTAAAATCGATGCCGATACATAAGAGTTTGAAATTGATACGCGTATTTTCACAACATACAAGTTACTTTTCAAGCTAAAATCAATATGCATCTCATTAGATCGTAATCAAACTATTCGATATAAGTTTGGCTTTGTAGTAAATACATGATAGAGGATCATTTGTCCCATTTTTGGTATAGAAAAGGGGGACAGATGATTCGCTTCCACAGAAGAAAACACTTATTTCAAGTATTGTATTTACTTCAGTCAAATCATTTAATAAAAAGCCGTATATTTTTTTAAATATAACTCTTCTATTGAGACGGCGCGCAATCAAGGTAGTTAGTATCGGGATACCACACAATATCGTTTTGGGGAGTAGGATCGGGATACTATGCAGGATCGATAGGATCGTATCGTAATATCGTAAGACCCACCAAAAACGGATCAAATTGATCATACAAGCTCATATTGTTGTATATATCATAATTGCAATATTAGAATACCTATAAACTGGATATATATGCAAAAAAGCAATAATAAATTCTAACATAGTACTTTGAGACTATAGTTGTACTCTAGTTCAATAAACTAAGGGTTGCTTAACCAACCACTAGGCTACGAACAAAGACATGAAATGATTGTGTAAAAAAATATATTAAACCTTAGATTTATAATGGATAATTGGATATTTTTCATGGTAGTAGTATCCCGATACTTATCGTAGTATCGTACGATACTATAGATCCCATGGCGATACTACTTATAAAAGGATACCATGCGATACTGTATCGATTACCCATTCCCGGATCGTAGTATCGTAGGATACTACGATACGTATCGGGATACTGACTACCATGCGTGCAATACTTTTATTCCTCCTATTTGTTTACATTGAAGTTTGGATTACAATTACTACACATATTAGTAAAGTGTTAAAAATGAGAAGACAGAAAATGACCTTTCTTTTTCTTTTTTTTTCTTTTAGACAGAGGAACAGATGGAGTACTAAAAAATGACAAGTCCTATCAACTCAAACAAAATGAAACAAACTAACTGAAAACACAAAAACCAAGCATGGAAAGAACTAGATGAAACAGCCAGAACTAATACAAATTATACACATGTCCAAACATAACCAAACAAGCGGACTTATTCTTAAATTGATGACAGCTTATCTCACAAAATATCAACAAGAAAAAAGAGAGAAAAGGGTCCTAGTCTTTTTGTCAAATTAATTTGTGATTGATGGGAAAATTTGATAATTAAACTGGGATTAATAAGTGATTAGCCCAGATCAGAAATGTGAAAAAGGAAATTGACATCATGGAATGGGACAAATGGTTAGGTTGGGATATACCCAAGGGAAACCCTCTGCAGTATCGACGCCCCTTTTGCATTTTTAAAGGGATTGGCCGTTGAAAGAAAACTTCTCTTCGGCTTTTAAGTTGCATTTTTGGTGCCATTCCATTTGTGTTTACTTTAGATTACGGTTCTAAAGAGACAGGTGAAAGTGATCAAGAAATTCAGAAGTAGCTTTGGGTTCAAACCTGAATTACAGAGTTGTAGATTTTAGAAACCGGAGTAAGATTTGTGTATTTTCGAGTATTACTAGATGCGGTTCAACCGACTCGCCTTGGGCGAATTGGCCAAAGGCCCACCGAGGAGATTGAGGCCGGAGGCATTTGGTTTGAACAACTGTAATGGTTATCCGTTTGGTTCATTTCCAATTATGCGAGTACGGTTCACGATCTCCCATTCTCAAACAATTACTTTTTCTATCACTCTGTTCTCTAATTCCCGAACCCTCAAACCAAACGACTCTTCCAAGCAACTAAATTCCCTCTTTCCTGATCTACTCCTCTATATGTACATTGATACTGAAGTTAATGCCCAACAAGGTTTGTATAGTGAAGTCCCCCAATTTTTTAGCGAGAGCGACGAGCAAATGAGATACCAGTCGGTTAAATCAAGTTAGGAAGTCTAATCAACCAATCCACCTCTCAGAGGATCTCCTCTCAGTAGCCGGGGAGGGCTTTTCTCTCAAGCGCCGAGGGCTGTACCCCATCACTCTCTATTGCTTCTATGACACTAACTGAATTGAAATTGTAGATCAAACCATCCAAAATACACATGCAAAGTCGTTTAAACCAATCATCAACAATGCAACAACTGATTAAGTTTGCCTCATTCTACGTAAGAAGATCTATAACTTCTGTATTTCAGGAAAGGTTCACAAGTTCATTAGATACAAGATATTGCGATCAAGAATGGAATGAAACAAATCGCACAAAGTTACAGTAGTATCAACTATGATTACAAAAGTTGCATGGTGGAAGAGAAAAGGATTTGCACACGAGACGACTTCATCAAAGAATCATTCAAGATCAAGAATCCCAAAATTGGAGAGCAGAATCTTAACCTGATCTACTAAGTCGGAGCCAGTTGCGTACTCAGTTAACATGCCGACAGCAAATCCGAACATCGCCCATCTGCTCAATAAACCATCCGAAAAGTACATATACATAAACCATGATCGGAGGATATTTCCACAAAGGAACAGGTAGTTTTAGATCAAAGACTAAGGTCATATACAGACAGCATTCTCATTTACATTCTTGTTTCAGTTTTGTCTAAGAAACATAAAAAGATGCATTGGAAATGTAAAATGTTGTCGAGTGAGATGTGAAATGAGATCAAATGTGAATGGACTTCGACCTTTCACTAGATTGAGCAGCTATAACTGAGGTTACTGATGAATCATTGCCACATGATGAGGAGGGAAGACAGAGAACACCACTAGATGATTAAAACGAATAGAACCAACAAACTAAAACTATATGGATCGTATCTTAACATTGTGTACAGTCGATTAAAATCAATGCATGAGCAATTTCAGCGAAAGTGATTCATGAAGCAAAAATGTAGATTATTCCAATGCTAACAGAATAAAGGAAACAATTCATCATTGATTTCAATCCAAATGAACAAAAAAAATGAAGTTAATGCAATGTTTACTCATCATGAACCACATTTGCACAGTTTACTAGCTCGTTCATGATAAAATGCATTGGCAAAGCTGAAAAAATAGACAAGAATGTAGAATGCCAAGTGCCTGAAAGATCCTGAAGTGCAGCAAGAGTTCGAAGATCATCCATATGCGGAAGGAAGATTATTGCAATCCGTGTTCTGACACGTAACAAGATGATAGTTCCCCTAATAAGGGAATTCCCCAGTTCTCCTATATACTTTAGTCAAGTAACTAAAGACAATGAGAGGACCAGAAGTGCAGTTTATGTGGTAAGACAGCTTTAGCTGCAGCTAACAATGGGTTCTGAGTCACCAAGGCTAAGTGGGAAACCCCTATTGATCCTCTCTAAATAAGAAATTATAGCAAAAATGAAACAAAAGACAACAAGAGTGTTTAGGGTCCTGTGTAGGAGTTAAGTATCCTACATCGGAATGTGAAAGCGATATAGAGTAATTAATAAGTATGTGGGGCTCAAGACCTACCCACTTAAACTTTTAAGTCAAGTTGGGTTTCAATTTACTTATTGGACTCTATGGTGAGATGTGTTGTATTATCACCCGGAGAAGAAAATTTCCCAACAGTTATATAGTCAAGAAACTAAAGACGGCAAGAGAAACAAGAATACCTAGTCAATTGGCTAAACCATATTCTTATATCAACCAAAAACAAGGCTAACTGAGTTTACATTCATAGCTTTATTTTAATGAATTTATATTAACCAATTAATCCGAAGACAACGACTTATGGCAACTATTGCTCATTTATCTGCAAAGGGGCAAATTATTTTAAGACTGCAAATCAAAAATACTACCAGAATGAAACAACTTACAAGAATTTAAAGCAGAAAAATTCAATATACCAAACAGAAGAACTTCACCAGATAGCATAATGTCCAATAATAAATTTCAAAATTCAACAAAAAAAGAAGCAAATAAAAGTTCCCTCAAGAATGCAAATTTATGTATTCATTACCTGCCATTAGAAATCTCATTCTTGCCAATGAATCCAAAGAAGGGACCTTGATTAGCCTCTTCAAGCTTCTTCTGCTTAAAGTATTCTTGAAGTTCCTTGGCCCTCTGCCTCTGAAACTCCAAAGTAATCACATTCTTACTTTCCGCCGCAGCAACAGCCGAAGGCTTCGGAGGAGCACTCGGCGGAGGAGAAGCAGCACCCGGCGGGGAAGGAGGTGATGGTGGAATCGGCTTAACAGGACTTGGAGGAGAAGCAGACGGTCTTCTTATTGGCCCTTCAGCTTGAGAGCTCCTTATGGTAAGTATGGTGGGCTTAGCTGTGGAGAATCTGAAAGTGGAAGATGAAAGTGAGGAAGAAGAGGAAGATGATGAGGATGAAGAAGAAGGGGGTGATGATGGGCTTCTTAATTTGATGCATGGGAATGATGATGATGATGCCACTGACATTTCTGCAAGATTTTGCTTTCTTTCTGTACTCTGTTTTCCTCTGGTCTTTTTCTCTGCTATTGGGGAAAAAAGATTTGGGTGGTGAGTCTCTATTTGTGTTATGAGAGGTGATTATCTGGAATGAATTCTATTTTGTGGATAAGATGTGGCCAAGTCCTAAGAATAGATGAGTGTTGACTTACTGACTTCTAAACCACATGAAGGGAGAAAATGCTCCTTCCCAAAATTGCATGCCGAAACTGTACCACAACCTTAAAACACATGAGTTTTAAAGGCGAAAATATGCATACCATGACACATAATTAGTACAAAATAAGTGGTACGAGAAATACGAGTTCTCCCTTCCCACCCTCATGGGCTAAAATTAGTAGAATCTTGGCTAACTTTAGGGAGGTTCAACTGTAAAATTAGACTTTCTCATGGGCTAAAATGTTGAACCAAAACTCCGGCTGATTTCAACTTAGGAACAAAAACTCTCAAATAAAGTACAACTTAACTGTGTTTCAATGATTAGTTCTCAAATCTACATTCAAGCCCTCTTCTCCATTGTGATAATCAAAATTTACAGGTTCCATAGAAGTATTAACTGGGAAAATGTGAATCCAGATGCTCTCAGGAGAAAAGGGGAAAAAAGAGAAATGAGAGCAGATCTAAACCAGCAAAAGGAATGATATCAAAGAAATAATGATGATGAAACAATGGACAACATACATGATGGCCCTATAAAAACATGAATAACAACATGGGGAAGATAAAAATCTAGAGACAAAATTGAAACTCCAATGAGCTCGATTTTAGACACCACGGACCAAATGAGCCACAGGGACCAGCATGAGGTATCATCGGGTGTATTGACACCTTCATAGAATCTCGAAGTTTCGCTTGTCAAGCACAACATCACCAACAATGGTTCAAATGAGACACATAAGCTTTGTGCCATATCTTCTCTCGTCCGAGTCAACCCCAAAATGCGACAGTTGAAGCTCATAACTACATTATTGTGCATGAACAAGTCTTCTCATTCCCATTGTCAAATTCATCATCAGATCCACCATCATCACTGCAGTTGCACAATAGCAATATAAGTATACTGGTGAAATCAAATACGGTGCAAATAAAAACATAAAGAATGAATATTGAGTGAAAGACCCGCATGGTTTTGGTCAGAACTAAAGCCAGGGAGACAAAAAGATAATCTTAAGATAAATTTCCATTGCACTTTTGTGACGAGAACATACTGTCTCAAAAATTAAGAGATTTTGGTTCTTCAAAGCATCAGCACTATCAATCCCTACAACAACTAAGCCTTTATTCCACTACGTGGGGTCGGCTATTTGGATCGTTTCAATCCCTAGATTGCTCTAAAACTTTACTATTTGGTCATAATTACATAGGCATCAAAGCCAGCAGTCTTCTTCAATTGGCCAAAATTAATGCAACGGCATATTGCAAACAATGTTATAAGAAATTGGATGGTTCAACTTGTATCGCAAGAGGAAGCTACCATTAATTCAGTAAATCCTTCATGTTGCACAAAATTTTCTTGTTTCACATTGACACAACAAACCGTAAGCAACATATCAAGTTGTAAAAGGAAACAGGTCAATAGCTTTAGTTTCACTCTTTCAAGACAACTTAGAAGATGGGGTACTAAACTCCAGTTTGACAGTGAATGTATAGGTTTTTGGTTTATTCCTCAAATAGTAAATAGCATTCTGGGCGGCCCACTAACTGTTATTTTCTGCTTTATCTAGTGACTGCATGAATCTGCTCATTATCTGTCTATGAAGTTTATCTCAACTAGTAGCAGCATAGGTTTGAACAAACTCTTAGTAAAATTTGACAGGTAAAAAACCTAACGATACCACCATAAGAACACGGCTTTCTGTGCACTCCACTAACAGTTTCTAAACAAGAAGATAACCAACTTATACCAGTTCCAAAATTCAAAAAGACACCATGCACCTAGATTTGAACAAACTCTCAGTAAAATTTGACAGGTAAAAAACCTAACGATACCACCATAAGAACACGGCTTTCTGTGCACTCCACTAACAGTTTCTAAACAAGAAGATAACCAACTTATACCAGTTCCAAAATTCAAAAAGACACCATGCACCTAGATTCACCAGCACTCAAGATTCCACTTTATTAAAGAAAGGGGAAAACGGATTTGGATATTAGCAAAAAGTTACAGAAGAATCACATAACCCAGTTTTCCATTCCGTCTCTTCATAATTCTACCTATTATTTACTACAGCTAAATTATTTATGACAGTTAGAGGGCAAGTTGAATAAACCACAGCCATATCAAAGCCATAATTATTCAATAAACCACAGCCATATTTCACTAACCAATTCCCTTTCATATTGAAAATTTAAGGGAACCAGTGATAACAAACCAAGTTAAAGAGAATAACAACAACAACTACACATTTATCTTGCTATGTGGAGTCAACACATTGATAATCCAAGTTAAAGACAAAAAGAAAACCGGAGGAAGCATTACAAAAACAAAATTATTAAGTATGATACGTTACTGATAAATGCATCTTAAGTTACTATCAAGGAAGTGTCCATTGTAGGTTCTAGACATAGTACCAAATGTTTTTAAGAACCTTCTTGCTACCCTCCTTGATCGTTCTCTTATACGAGACAAGTTCTTTATCAAAACTATGCAGTTAGTGACAACAAAAAATGTCAAATCAGTAACATTATGATATCAGACTAACGTCTTTTTCCAGATCACCCTTAAGACAACTGACAAATGGACAATCATGGTACATTCTTCCTTAAGTATGTTTTAGAATGAAAAACAGGCTGAAATCTCAAAGCCAACGCTCATTTAAATTTGATGTTATGTTTCTTTTCTTCCACTTGGGAATTTCGTTTATTCCAGTTGATATTTAGTTCATTCAATCAACTATTCAAAATCAGATGCCCATCAACAGCAGATTAGAGCAAAAAAACAGCAGATTGGCTAAAACAAAGTGTGCCTTTAAGTATAAAATCATCAAACAGCAATTGAACTTCTTAGCAGATTAGAGCATAATTTACAGACAGATTTCTTAATGAGATTAGAATAGGGAAACGTTTTGCATACCTAGGCTCAAATTCACGAATCTCTGCAAGCTCCCCACCCGAAGTATCAGTCCATTGCACTTTTCTTGTTTCATTATGAATAACACCATCACTATCCTTTCCGGACAAGACCACACGTTCTTCATTACCTTCATTAACAACAGGATTACTAGTAGATGGTTTCTTCAGGCTACTTTTAAGAGCAAATTTCTCATTGTCATCACAATCATCGACAGTGAGAGTAGAATTACTCTGATCCCTACACTTATCCGGTACCGGAGGCTGCGGCAAAACTTCTTGCTGTTGGGTCGGACCAACTTTGAGCGGCGAAGGGCTCTCGAGTCCGGCGGCGGCGCGACCAAAGCAAACAAAGGAAGCGCACCCGCGGACGAACCGGTTCTTGCCAGAAGCCAGCTGGATTTCAGGATCAGTTTCTTGGTCCACCAACTGGTACTGATTCCACGGAGTCACTCTCATGGGCTTCTCTTCGTTCTTCTGACCCAAGAGAAGAAGGGTCAGTCCCTTGCTATACCCAGAAGCCGAAGAAGAGAAGAACCCTCCTCCTTCCACTGCCAATAACATCAGTTATGCTCATCCGGGCATACTACAAACTAATTCTTTCGAACACACACCTCTTCTTCACAACTTCAATTCACCTACCTACTTCAAACCAACCAAACAGCCCATCTCAGAAGCATGAAAGAACACCAAGAAAAGATCACAAGCTCACTTCAAAGTCATCAAATTTCGTTCAAATAAAATCCCAGATTGGAAAATGCAGTAAAAATCCCAAATTCATAATAGTAAATAAAATCCCATCAAATCTAGCAATATTTCCAAAAAAAACATCACCCAGAAGTAGCATCATTAAGGCAAGCATTCCATTATTAGCAGCTCAAGGAAATCTACAAACCCACCCCACCAAAAAAAGAACACTTAAAGAAACCAGAACAAGAAAGGGTAATTTGGAAAGAAATCGTCGTCATTTACTGAACAATGAACACAGCAAGATACTAAACCGTACACTTACAGATCCAAATAAAAGAGGAGGGATCTCCGGCCAACACTTCACCGGACTGGCGACTCCATTATGGATCGGCTTTAATAAAACTTGTAATCATTAATACGCAAAAAGAAAAACTTTGTAGAGAGAGAGAGAGAGAGAATTTATATTTACATATACGGGTAAAATGAAAATCTCCCAAAGAATTTCTTTACGAGTCAAAATGGAGGAATTTGGAATGAGAATGTGAGAATAGAATATATATATATAAATATATATATATGAGTTTATAAATAGCGAAGACCCCCCTGTGTCTAGTGGGTGACTCTGTGTGTTTTACATATATAGTTAGAGAGAAACAGACTCCTGAGGTGACGTGAAATTCAGGGAGAGCAGAAGAAAAAGCAAATTATGTTTTGTTTTTTCCTTTTAATTTTTTTATTTTTATTTTTTACGATTAGTCACTCGTATTATATATATGTATTCTTCTGTCACATATAATACGATGTGAGATTGCCGATAATTTAAATTTATACTCGTGAGTACACAATGCATATTTTGAACGACAATCTCATAGACGAGACTAAAGAATGATGGTGATTGGGTTGTTTGTAGTTGTGACCATGTGGTGCATGATAGCCAAGTGGGGGTTTTTTTTTTTTTTTTGGTTAGAAAACAAAAAAGAAAAAAGAAAGTGACATTTTTAGATTCATTCGTATGAGTTAAAGATTTTCTCAGATATTTTTTCTATTTCATTTATTTATGAAAATAATTGGAAAAGAAAAAGACTGATAAAGATCAGTTTCAAATTGAATATCGGAATATGATAAGATAGAGTAGTGTTTGAAACGCGTAAGATCCGTATCATATTTGCCTTTGATAACAAATGTTTGGTGTGTTTGATTATGATTGAAGTGAATGTTTCTAATTTAGAATTTCAGTTTATTGGCAGCCTCAAAGCACAATTTTCCTGAGCGACGAATGAAATAATTCAAAGATGACTAAAATACGATGAAATATTGTAAGGGGCAGGCAGACTTTCCTATCATGATCTTCTAAGAATTAATTCTTTGTCACTCAAATTCGTAAATAATTAATAATAACTATCATCATTGTTGTTCCATTAGAAAAGTTCATTTACACGCATGTATAACTTTTTATGGATGTCGATGTACAAAATAAAAAATTGCTAACGTGTCACAATTTGTTTTATTCATTTCCTTACCTTTTAAGTGTGTGTTAATGGTAGACCACAAATACTTATATTAGTAAAGGTAAAAAGAGTAAAAATGTTGAAAGTGAACTCTTCTAATAGAAAAAAATACAATATCAAATTTTAATATTTTTATTTTAAACCATTGTATAAAAATGTAACAAAATTTATTTTTGAGCGCATGGAAAAGAATTAGTTGTGAAGTCTATATAATAATAGAATTTTCTTGAGGTGTGGAACCTTTTTTGTTTCTTTTTGGTTGAGTGTTTTTTTTTTCTTTTTTTCTTTTTTTTTTAAGTTTTGAGTTATAGAAGTTCTTAAGTTGCAAGCAAGAGTGAAAGTGGCAGTTAAATATAACTAATTCTTCTCTTTAATTCAATTGTTTAAAGAGTTCCAACTTTTGTGAAAGTAAGTGAAGTAAATGAAAAAAATATTAAAAAGGTAAATTAAACAAAGTGGAAAGCAAGCTTTTGTCTGCTTGCCTATGGCTGCTTTTTACTTCAAAATTAGCAGCATGGACCAACGCTTTCTCTGCTTAACTTTCACATGGTCTATGTAGTCAACCAGGACCCTGCATTATATTTTAAACCAAATAAAATAACATCGTTTATTAATATACAATTAACTAATATATAGATTATGAGACTAAATACTAGCTTCGTGTCATAATTTAGGCACACTACTACAAAATGCAAAAAAGTCATTGAAATTTAGTCATCGATTTCATATAAATGTTGGCTTTCACAAAATGTGGTAGCCTTTTTGTAATAAAATTGAAGATAAATTTCAAAAGGCAAGATATAGCCACCGGTTTATAAAAACTCGGTGGCGTTTTTTTGAAATGAGTAAAAAAGCCACCGGTAGTTTTTCCATATGTTGCCACCGGAGTTTTTTTTGCCGCAAATAGCTTTATCCGAGAATTTTCGGAGTTTAGTTGAACCCGGTGGCTTTGTCTTTTGGCGATGACAAAGCCTCCAGAATTTTGATAATCCAGCACTTTTTCGATAAAGCCACATATTGATAAAAAAATCAGTGATTTTGTCCGTCATTTAAGTCATGCATCCTCATTTTCTTTGATGTTTAATTTGATATAAAGAGTCCTTATAATACTGAAAGCGTTATTATATGAGAGAAAATATTAATTAACAGCTCCAAACCATTCAAAAAAGAAAGTAAAATACCAGAAAAAGAAAAAAAAAAAAAAAAAAAAAAACCAGCCCCAAAGTCTTGGAGTTGGAGGGATTCCCATTTTTGTTTGGGAACACGTGAAAATTTTATTTTGCATGATGATTGTAATTTGAAGCTGGAATATGACGTCATATATTTTCGTGGATTACTTGTGAATATTTAAATCAACCAATGTAATCTAATTTTATAGAGTACAGTTTAGCATAATATTATTATTAAAAAAGTAAATTTAGTGGGCGAAAAATTCTGGAATAATAATTAATTAAAAATGTTTATGATGAAACACAAAATGCCCAAGAATATGATACTTCGGCTGCCTGAATGTATGGCCGAGATCTAGAGTTTCCTTAGCCCAGCAAGAACACCTTTAGAATGACCTTAAAGATGAAGACAAGAACACAAGCGAGGCTATCCCCCCAGTGTCACTTCGACGATCAAGTTAGTATAAAGTATGAGATAAAAGGTATGGACTAAGTCCTCAAAATATATGAAATTGCGTACCTTGATGAAAGATGACTACCACCTTTATATAGACATGCTTTGTGATTTGTCCTTTGGACTGTCATTATGACTATTTATTGTCATTAAGGGACTCCATAATTCCAACTCAATTAATAGGATTTACTAAAGGTGTAACAGACACCAGCCTAAATGTTCTTGTAACGAACACCGACCTAAATGCTGTAAAATGTCTTGCATAACTACTGCCACATTAATTGCCTAAACTCACGCCCCTTCATTACTACCTCGCACACTAGCTATACGCCTTTATCTCGGCCTATAACCTTTTGGCCCGGCTACCTACCTCTATGACGGCCTGGATTGCTTTACCCCAACAAGATGACTCTCTACCAACCGAACTCATTTATTTTGTTTTACCTTTTTATTGTATTTTTTTTTCCTGTTTTACCCTTTATGAGCTTACTCTTTATTTATTGGATCAGCACAATATCTTACTCACTTTTAGGCACACTAGTTCAAATATACAAATTTATACTATTAGTTGGCACTTGATAATATATTGATTTTGATTGTGCTGAAGGTGATAATTGTATCATTCATGACTCCATATGTTGAATATGTTGAAATGTCGTATTCTACAAGGAGTGTCGTGTGATTATTTGGGAGAAAGAATAGTTCAATGTCTGTTTTTGTCCATCAGAGTTGGACCGTGAGAGAATAAGAGGTTAAAAAATACACTTGATGCAACTATAAGTGGGTATATTCAGTGGCAGAACTTGACTAATATAATTAAATGGGCCATATTAATACCTATAACTGATATATATAACCTTACTGGAGAAGAATCGTGAAAGAAAAATCATTACTTGTGATAAGGATATGATTTTATCGTTTGTTTGAAATGCTGATTTTGGAGCAATTGAAGTGATGAGATCTGATGCCGATTGTGGGTGATTGAATTTCACTGAAATTCTGATTGGAGAAGCGATCTACTCCCTAGTTTATAGCACTCTCTAATTAGCATAAATAGAGGGGAGTTCTGAAGGAACAAGTACTCAGTTTTTTCCTACGACAGTTTTACTTAGTTTTTATTTCACGATAGTTTTCATACCTCTTGATACACTCTTTTTTGTTTTACGCTTAGTTCTTCATTTGTTTTTTTTACGTAGTCTTAGTCTAAGTTCCTGGATTATTCCCGTGAAGGCATTCATTTGGCCAAACAGAGGATGGCTCTAATATGTAATTCATTATAAGTATTTCTTATTTCCCTTCTGATTCTTTGTTGTTATTCCTTAGGGCTTTACATTAAACGTATGTGTATTTGCCATGATCATGAGTAACTAAATATTCTATTCCGGCATTATGTGATGAATTCGATATATGCATGTATGAGACTTGAGATTAATTTCTATTAAATCGCTTGTGTCTCTATTTATCACGTGCACATAAGTCTAATTGCTAGATTAAATTGAGTTTGATTAGCTTAGTATAATCCGGTAGTGTCAACGAAGTGACAAACTTATCGTCAAGTAATACAGGATAAATAGGTAACAATTCCTAAAGTTAATCCAATAGGAGTTATTAGTGGCAAGTTCCCCTGGTAATTAATGCTGCTAATTCAATTAATAGGTGTCATAGGGAGCCTACGCCTGTTAGTTAAGTTAGCTAGAGAGGTAATCATGTCATAGGGAGCCCACGCTTGTTAGTTAAGTTAGTTAGAGAGGTAGTCGTGTTGTAGGGCCCACACTAACAACTCCTATTGGATTAACTTTAGGAATTGTTACCTATTTATCCTTGGCTAAAAAGCCAAGGATAATAGGTAACAATTCCTAAAGTTAATCCAATAGGAGTTGTTAGTGTGGGCCCTACACTAACAACTCCTGTATTACTCGATGATAAGTTTGTCCTGTATTACTCGATGATAAGTTTGTCACTTAGTTGACACTACCGGATTATACTAAGCTGATTAGACCCAATTTAATCTAGCAATTAGACTTATGTGCACGTGATAAATAGAGACACAAGCGATTTAACAAAAATTAATCTCAAGTCTCATACATGCACAGATCGAATTCATCACATAATCCAGGAATAGAATATTTAGTTACTTATGATCATGGCAAATACACATAGATTTAATGTAAAAGCCATAAGGAACAACAATGAAGAATCAAAAGGGAAATAAGAAATACTTATAATGAATTGCATATCAGAACCACCCTCCGTTTAGCCAAATGGATGCCTTCATGTGAATAATCCAGCACAAGAACAAACTACTGAACTACTGTATCAACTCTTCCTCGAAACAAGGACGGAAAACTAAGGAGGAACTGAGATTATGACTACATAAAAAGAACGAATGAAGAACTAAACGTAAAACAGAAAATAGTGTATCAAGATGTATGAAAACTATCGTAAAATGGAAAATAAGTAAAACTATCGTAAGGAAAAACTGAGTACTTGTTCCTTCAGAACTCCCCTCTATTTATACTAACTAGAGAGTACTATAAACTAGGGAGTAGATCGCTTCTCCAATCAGAATTTCAATGATATTCAATCCCCCACAATCAGCACCTGATCTCATCACTTTAACTGCTCCAAATCAGCATTTCAAACAAAGGATAAAATCCTATCCTTATCACAAGTGATGCTCCTTCTTCCACGATTCTTCTCCAGTAAGGAAATTTAATCTTTCCTTACTTCCAGCGGTAGAACTTATATATTTTATTTTATTGTTGGGCTAAATAGTTATATATTTCAATATTTTTATCAAATTCTATCTATCTAGTAAAAGAAAAAAATGGAGGGATCATGGCCATGCCATGTCTTCAAGAAGATTCGCCTCTGGGTATATTGAATTTTATTTTTGAAAATTAAAAAATAATAAAAACATGTATGTCAATGTATTTACAACCTATAAAAAAAAATTATAGCAAGTGGATTGAATCTTGTCCAGAACAAGTCCAAAATGATTAGGAACTAATGAATTATAGAGTGGTCTGGTTGGGCGGAACCCTCCTAAGCCCATCGTCCAGATCACCCTGTCTGTTAGACCTACAGTATACATTTTTTATTTATTTTAATGATGTTTAACAAATACGTAATTAGAGTAATAGTTGGAAATTGAGAAATTATGTAGGTACATTCTAACCAAGTTCGCAAGTCAATTCAGAATCTGAACTGCTCGCCAAAGCTGAAAAAAAGAACGAGCTAAAAAACTAAAGCGGGTATGAAGTTCGGAATCACTTTGGACAGCATTTTCACCGAAAGTTTAGGATAAAAATTGAGGTTCCATGACCACTTCGAAAACCAAAGTCATGAATTCTCTCATAACTTCAAATGTCGACTCAATGATCCCTTCGAAAACATGGAAAACAAGGCAAAAGTTTGAGATACATTCGGTCAACATGTCGACACATTTGTAAACTCGACAGTGTAATAAAAAACAAGAAAAACAAGCAAAAAAAGAAAAAAAAGAATCGGGGAGAAGATGGATTTTGAAGAACAAAGCTCAAAACCTAGATTCAGACACCAATTCATAATCTGAACTGGATGCCAAACCATAGGGTTCGTATGGTTCCAATACCTCAGCACTAGCATATATGAGATGAACTTGGTTCTAAGCCATGGCACATGTAAGAGCAGGTCTCGTTCTCACTAAAATTTAACATTGAGTAAGAAAATAATTAATCTTATTGACTCTCATTAACATTAAATAACATGTAAGATTTTAAAGAAATTATTTATTGACTCAATAATATTTAGACTCAGTAACACTTATACTCTCATAAATCTTTTCTTTCTCAATAATTCCCCTCATACTTTAAAATATCTGAATAAAAAGAGTAAAATATTTGTTGGATCGGTATGGGCACAGTAACAATCAGTTGGATGACTTTTATAATATGACCAAAACTTAGATCGATAAAACACTACCGATAGAATTACTGGGGAAATTTAATAATTTTTTGAATCAAAAGGTCTTGTTGCATTTTAGAAATTTCATCAATCGTATTGCAAACTCATTATTTTTTTGTTCAACGTGTCTTTGCATTTCCAAAAAAAAATAAAAATGTGTCTTTGCACAAATAGGTCATGTGTATGCATTATTCATGAGATATCTAAAGATTTCACTAAAATTCATTAAGAGCAGCCTACTCCACTCTCACATAAGTAAATTCATCAAATTTATATTGCTTAAATGCACCAAATAAGAAATACGATTACATTAAGGGCATGTTTGGTTCATGGGAAAGTAAAGTTTCCGAGAAATATGATTTTTGTGATTTAATGATAAGGAAAGTAAAATAAAACAATTTTTTTTTTTTTTTGTGTTTGAATGGTTAAGAAATGTATTTGAGAATTTAAACACGAACTAAACCAAATATCAAAACTACCCTCTAAGTAAGCTTGATGACTTTCTCATAAAAGTATTTTTAAGCTAAATAAGAGCTAAATAACATTTAATTATAATTAAACTACAACTTCAAAAATTAAATTGTATGCCAATTAAACTAATCCAAAATTAATTAACTAAATTTATAATTTTGATTATTGATCTATAATGTAATTATTAGTCTAACGAGAATTCGGATGAGTAAGTCATTCTTTATTAGAGTACAAATGTTCAGAGTATCACTGCTACTCTTCACAAATAGCACTTAAAAAGAAAAGAAAATTTAAATAAATTAAATAATAATAAAAAAGATTGGAAGTGCTACTTCAAAGGAGTAGAAGTGATATCAACTACTACTCTTCACGAATAACACTTAAGAAGAAAAAAAAAATTATAAAACATATGATGAATATATGTATTGTTCATGTGAGAATGAGTATTATTCTCTTTCTACTTTCTAGTGATTTGAATGATTTCAATGTCTATGTATTTCATTCACAAATTCTTTTGTTCTAATTCACACTGGATACACAATTTTCATTCTGAATATATGCGCCAAAAACGACACTTCAACCCCAGCTTAAAAAATTGGGGAAGAGGAGACAAAAAAGAAAAAAAAAAAAAAAAAAAACACACACACACACATTAGTATTATTACAAGAGTAATAATTTACCGATCACATAAAAGCCCGAGATAGTTTATGTGATTTTACATATAAATTTTCTGTGAATAGCAAATTATTACTCTGACAATAACATAACAACCGATCCAATCTGATCCGAACAGTTAAAAAGAGAGTATTTAATGCCCATTTGAAGCTATTCTCTACTTTTTCTTACAGCTACTAGCCTACTAGCCATGGTTCATGAGCAAGAAACTTAGGATTAACTTAAGCAGTAAAAAACGTAGGAGGCATAGAACTAGCAAGAGATGCAAACAACATGCACATCCAAATACTATGTTATCTATAAGAAACAACTCTTTACATACAAACTACAATCGAAAAGAAAAATAACTAATTGGTCAACAAAAAATGAGTACATTTCGCAGGTTCAGTCCTCATCATTGTTGCCTTCTGGTCCATTAGTACACAGGTCAACATTTTACTTAAATCCCAAACTCCAACTTCACAATCTCTAAAGCTCAACCTCGAATCGAATGAAACACCAAACTGAATGCTTCCCATTGATCATTGTTGGAACTGCAATTATGATGACATAAAAATTAAATAAGTATCCTATACTTCTTTGCCAAACATATGACATGCAGTTCACAGAATGCACTTTTTTTTCCAGAAGGTAGGTAGGTAGGTAGACTCGTGACCTGGACTAATCTGCATGCATATCCATGGACGTGTCGTTTGAGTTTCCAGAATTCGGATCCCTACTCTGCTGATGATGGGTGAAATTGGTATCACCGCTCCTGATTCCATTTGCAGTTGGTTGAGCATTGCTTTGAAAGTAGCTTCCTGGAGAAATATGATAATTCTGAAGACTTCGACGAACAGGGCTTGAAAGAGCATTTGAGAAAACATAATTTTTTGGTTGTGAATCACAAGGCTCAGACCGAAGTGCCTGAGCCGCAGGCAACGCACCAGATGAACCAGAAGAAACAAGGAAGCCAGAGTTCCCAAACTGCGCAGGTTGTAAATGCTGCTGCTGTGCTGGTGCTCTAGGTGACACAGGTGGTTCTTCTCCAGAATAATCCAGCTCATTCTGCCATAAACAGCCAAAGAAATTCAAAACAAAGTTGCAAGAGAAATGAAAGAATAGATCAACAGAAATCTGCAAAGTGAGAATATAAGAAGCAGAGATGGACTGTGATCCTACAAGATTGCAGTAAGCTACCTGAATTATCTTAAAATCCTTTCAATGTAAAAGCAACATTATTTCCACACCTAAAATGACATCTGACTACGAGAAAAATATCATGTTTAGATCCCTAAAACAGCTAAAATGCAAAGTAGCTACGAATATCAAGATAAACGTGTTCATACACCAGGGAAATTTACTACAAATTACTTTAGCATCAGACATTAACAATATCTCCATGGATGAGATAAATACAGCCCCACAACATCAATATCTCCAGCTGAGGTGAAATACTAATGACCGATTCTAAAACTCGAACAAAGATGAGTCATAGACAACAACTGCAATGACTCCGTACAAGTCGAACCGACTACTCGAAGATTCAACTAACCATAAATATACATTAACCCAGTAAATGATTAAACAAATTAGACTTTGTCTCAAAGATAATTTACCACAGGAGATAGGCAGCATTGGAAAGGAAGATTCAGGAGAAGGGAAACATATTTTCCCTTTCAATGTGCTTTGCATTTCATTGCTCACCAAGAAGGCATAAAATTATCACCAATTTAAAAGCTCTGAATATACCTAAACCTAAGAGTGTCTTCAGCTCTATTTACTTGCAGACGAACTCCAAGACAGCAATAACATAGTATCTTATTACACATAAAGCAAAATAAGCTACATACACCGGAATGTGGAAGAATATTTACCTGTAGATAGTTGATAACATCTACCGTGGTTACTCTGGATCCACCTTCTTGTTGTCTCAAGATCCAATGATAGAGTTTTTCCTGTTAAGGATGGAAATCAAGCTATGCTCAAACGAACAAAAGGCTAGGAAATCCCACAATAGAAAATTTATTTTAGTTAAATTAAAACACCTCATACACAAAATTAATCTTGGTCAGATATTAGAAAGAACACAAAGGAAACATCCTGATATCCGAGCAAATACAATATAATCAAATGTTCCTAAGTGCCAAATCGGTAGCAACCACACAAGGGTAATGATTAAAAATGGTGGATATAGCTTAGGCAAACTTTAAACATTAGTGCTCCAAGCTTCAGCACTCTCCAAGCATAACATCTTATTGAAGAAATTAACATGAAGATATAAGTTTCTTGATACTACATGGGGCTTAACTGTAGAGTTTTCAATTGTTTTAATACGCCACGTTTTGCAGCTTCCTTTAGATGTAAAGTAGAAAGATTGAGGAGAGTGGAATAATATTGTATGTCTGCAGTCTGCCACATTTCAGAACTGCAAAGAAGTTCCAAATTTTTATTAACCCAATCATATCATATCTTCCAAGTCTTTTATTTTCCCCTAATTTAGGCACTACTTTTTATCTTTTCGGTTTCAAATCTCTCCATAGCAAACAAAACCTAATTTCAAAATCAAGTATAAACTATTTTAACTAATATTAAAAGGGGAAGGAAAAAAGCTATAAAGAATTGGAAACAGCAACAAATAATGACATATTATATTCAAGTATGAATGAAACAATGTGCCTCGAATGTTCATCACAACGATATATGATCCATCTAGACGACCCAACATAGTGTAATGAAGAATTAGTGTGTTGTTGTTGTTGTTGTATGTGGCAATGGCAACTATCTTCACTGTCAACCCTAAAACCTTCACCCACAAACTAAATCATGCAATAAGAAAAATTATATAATGCTCAAATAATATGAGACCAACAACCACAGTGGCACATAGTGGAATAAAGGCTTATTGATGTTGTTGTTACGCACAACCCTTATCTTTTCAGCGCCAAAGCTCTCCATTACTAACAAAGCCTAATTTCAAAATCAAGTGGCAACTATCTTCATTGTCAACCCTAAAACCTTCACCCACAAACTAAATTATGCGATAAGAGAAATAACATAATGCTCAATTTATCTGAGGCCAACACTCACCAACATTTTAACAACAAAAGAAATAAGGCGAAACCTTTCACTAGCATGAATGTATAATGCTATCTTTTATCAACCAGATTCTTTCGTCAACCAGATACTCATAAAACCTCCACCAGAATATGAGGTTCCACCTCCATATTATCCAAAAACTTTCAAACATTGATCATAAATCATGACTCAGCATGTTGCAAACAGAAAAGGTATGATAAATCCTTTTGTGAGTATCACATCCGTGGACAAATTATCAGTTCTGAACTTCAACAACAACCCACTATTCCAGAGAGTGTCATATTGAAGTCCCATCCCACAACAATTGGATGTCAACAGGCTTAATAGCAAATCCATTCTGCTCTAGTGAGGAAGAAATATAACAATTATTTTGAACCATTCTTCATCTTCTTTTTTCTTACCTTTTCTACCTACATTTCGTCTCACTTGTGACTTTAGGACATTCATTCACACACAGAACCAAACCCTAACTCACAAAATCCAAAATTAACACACAGAAGCTCCAATAGGAACTCAATCCAAATAAAAAATCACAGCTTTAGAACAAAAACAAACTAACAAAGAAACGAAAAAATTACAACACATACACACATATAAACGAATGCATTTTATAAACGAATACATGCATGTATACATACACACTTATCTATGTGCTTGTGTGTGTATGATCATAGGTATATGTATTCACAAAAGAAAAACTAAAATTAAAAAATAAAACAAAAGGGAAAAAGCAATTTTCGTTAGCGGAATGAAAAAAAAGGAATTTCCTAATTCGGCGAGGGAAGGTAAGTGGTTCTATTTACCAAACCGTGGCGTTCGCCGGCCTGAAAGGAGAGCTTTTGTTGGTTCATGGCCTGAGTGTATAGCTGAGTAAGAGAATTCGCGGTGCTGCTGAAGGTAGAGTACATGCTCCGATCCACCTCGTCCAGGCTGGTCGCCACCGACTTCCTCTTCTTGGCCATCGGCTTCCACGGGGTTTCTATTCGCCTGGAGGCGTGGATTTCTCCCCGATCGTCCACGGCGGTTGGGTTAGATTCCGGCGAATTTCGCGGCGGAGGTTGGAGGCTGGAGTTTTAAGGCTTTGGTGTGTGTTTATACGAATGGATTGAGAAAGTAGGAGAAATAGAGTAACGTGCGAGCTTTGTTTTACTATCAAGCTCGGTGCCCCGACCCATTCTTATTTATTACGTCATAAAACTAATAATATAATTTTATGAGTTTTAAAATTAAAATTATATATTAAAAAATTCATAAAACTAATAATATAATTTTATGAGTTTTAAAATTAAAATTATATATTAAAAAATTATTTTTTATATTCTTTAGTTTTATATTATGCATAATAGTTTCACGGAAAATATTTAAAAAGGCAAAAATAAGATTCCATTTTTTAAATAAAAAGAATGGTACTTTTTTTTTTTTTTCAAGTTTGAGAAAATTGTTGGTAAATGAATCATTACTACTAAAAAAAGAAAAAAAAACTGTAAATGGAGAGGACTAAACCCTAAATCAATCACATGCACTAAGATTTTATTGAGTATTTTCCTATCAAAAATCCTCAATCATTATAAAACACTAAAGATTAGAAAATTATAGAAAATAACAAATTTGGAGACAAAACCTAAACTTATGTTTAAAAATTATCTCTATTTTGTTTTTATTTTCGCTTCAATCAATTTTACACTTCTTCATTTTTTAACATTTGCATCATCAAAGTTCAAACTTATGACTTCAAAACTACAAGGCTCTTCCGTTTACCAGCACCCCAACCCATCCCTAATCAAATTTACTCTGAAAAATGAGCAAGTCTACAAATCAAATATGATACTCTTTATGTATCATATAAAGTCATATTTTTTATAGATTTAATTTTTTATGATAGATAGCGTACAATATCTAAAATTAGTAATTTGACATAACTTTTTGTCACTCATATCATTACTTTATTATTTTAGTAGACCACACATAATCATATGAGCATAGTAATATTTTTTGTTTCGAATAGGGGAGCTCATCGGGAACTATTCATTGGGCACATCTACAGGGAGAGGAACGCGGTTGCAGATGCATTGGCCACGGGGGCAATGCTACAAGATCGACAACCTTTATCTAATGGGGACCCTACCACGAAAGCTAAAGGAGTTGGTACTTCTAGATGCTAGAAGATTTTCTTATATTCGAGTCTAGAAACGCTTTGAGGCAGGGTCATGTTACATGTCCCCAAGTTTGTAACACTTCATTTTCGGATTAATGGAATAGGTTACAGCCGCCAGCCTCGGCGGTTGAAACAATATATATATATATATATATATATATTATAAAAGGTTTAAACAAATAGAAACAAAATTATTTTATTGAAGCACAAAAATTTGTAAAAATAGTACCTTCTTAATGGGACAAAAGAAGTGTATATATTAAAAATAAAAAAAATTATTTATTCTCCTTGTCCCAATAAAAAAAAATTTTGAAAAAGTTTTTTTTTATATGTTTCAAAATATAACATCTATAATGAGATATTTGTAACAATATTTTTCACTTGCGTAACTAATTTTTATTCGCAAATTGATCGTGAAACGTACATAATTATACTAGTAATATTTAAAAAGGTAAAAAAATAAAAACAATAATCCTTCATTAACAAAAAAAAATTTCAAAAATCTTATTCTTCCCTTACAAAATGAAACTATGGGGGTAAAAATAAATAAATAAATAAATGGGATTTAGAATCTAAATTGCTGGGGGTACAGATTCACTGGAGCTGGGTAGGAGTAGGACCCACGCGCACGGATGGGCTCCTTGGTTTCTAAATCACATTGGTAAGTGCAATCAGCACTTGGCTAATTATTCTTGGCTAATTATTCTTACTTTATGTGTGTGTTTGGGCATAGTGGGATCTTAACGATTCACCAATAATAATTTGGGTCTTCTCCAACCAACTCTGCTTTCAGTGTAATATATTATGATTTTTAATGAGAATTAAATATTTTTTAAAAAAAATAAAAAAGGGTATACTACCTCTTCCGAATTTTGAGAAAACTACAAATAATCTCTTCCAATTATTAAAAGCTACATATAACTCCCTATTGATCCACCAAAATAGTCAAGTCATCTGGCAATGGCGATAGAGAGTTGAGACCCAACATTTTACCAGCGATAAAGACCAAAATATTGTTAAGAAATTATTGTGGAACTGAAGCATATGAATTTGAGGTAGTGGCTCCAGCATCGGCATTGCCAACTCCACCATTGCCAACTCCACCGCCATCTTTTCTTTTTTTCTTTCCGTATTTGTTAGATGTGAGATTAGAGGATTTTTATCGTTCAAAATTGAATTTTTATAATCAGCATATCATGTCACCTTTAAGATCTACTGGGTCACCGACTAAAATTATAGGTAGGTCAATGAAAATTATATATAGTTTTTAATAATTAGGAGGACTGTTTCTATTTTTCCCAAAACTCGGGGAGCAAAATGTAGTTCGCCCTAATAATTTCCGAAAAAAAGAATGAAAAAGAAACACACTTCACCAGTAATAGTAAGTTTCTGATAAATCCAGAAAATTGATGAGGGAGGAATTTGTAGTTATAAAGCTACGAAATTTGCAGAAATATTCGTACTTTTTAATATTTTTAGGTGAAATTTTGTATTCATACCTTGTATAGGAATATGACTAAATTTGAACTTTTCTATAAGTAAAAAAAATCAAAGTTACAATACAAAATACTCAATTTTTTTTCTATGTTCTTAAAAACCCAACTTTACTTCTTCTTTTCTTTCCCCCTTTATAGAGTATGGGAGTACAAGTAAAAAATTTATACAGTAATAAATCATATAATATGTTATATATAGAAAGAAAAAAAATGTTCTTAAAGAATTATAATACTCCTACATTTATACAGGCATTCCCATTATAACCTCTAAGAGGAAAAAGAAAAAAACAATTTGCTAACAAATTATTGGGACCATGTGGTCTTTTTAAAAAGCTTCCCCATTTAACAAGGGATTAAAGAAGGTTATTGTTAATTATAAGTTAGATTTTTTACTGACAAACCAACCACCATTAAATATAACTATTGGATAACTTCTATTCCTCCCAATTCTCTTCAAACTCTCTCCAAAATTCAAGGGTCAGCTATGGATTTCTTTTTTTCTTTTTTTTATATTTTTTTATAGCTCTTTATTTGCTTGGGTAAATTATACTATAGGTCACTAAACTATCGTGAAAGTTCACTTTTGGCAACTAAACTTTCTTTTGGCCACTAAACTAATGAAAGTGACCACTAGTGGGCATTTTGTTTGGTCGATGACCTATTTTGTTCAATTCTAAGACTGCATTGGTAAATTCTTATTTCATTATCATTTTTCCAACTGTCACGACTCAAATTTGTGGTTGATGAACTTATTTTGTACTCAATGTTTTGCTTTCGTTCTAAGCGCCATAGATTTGCTCCAAGACCGCCCTTATTTTTTGTGCTGATATATTTGAAAAAATTGGATAAAATGAAAGCAGCAAAAGATAAAGACCAGTGTTGACATTTTTGCCCTTGGCAAAACGGCAATCAGATGACACACTTAATGGGTTTTATTAACGAAGCCAAAAGTGGGCCAAAAAAATTTATAGTGGCCAAAAATGAGCTATTACAATAGTTTAGTGCATGGCTAGCAATATAATTTACCCTAATTATTATCAATATTAGTTTTGTTTTTAATTACAAATACTGTATATACATCAAAGGCAATAAAAAATGTGTAGCAGAATATTTTTTTCTTGAATGTGCCCCCATTGAAGTTAGCAAGCGTTACAAGCTGAAACAATTGATCGGTAAGCTATTGGAATTATATGAATGGAGAATTAGATTGCATGCTTTGTTTTTTCTCAGGGCTATCTATAATATTTGCATGATTTCCATCCATTAGTAGCCATTTCTAATAATTTAGTGCTTAAACATAGGCAAAAACTAATTTAGTGGTTAAAAGTGGTCACAAACAATAGTTTAGTGATCATTTATATAATTTACCCTTTCAATTTAGAGTGATGGTACGCACAATAAAAATTCAATTCACAGTGACTGGCGTGACAATCACATGGAAGAATAGTACTTAAAATTGAAAGGCTCCAATCATATGATACCACATCGTTTATTGAGTTTTTCAGTCTACATTTCACTCTCGAAATCATTTTCCTTAAATTTATATTCTAATTAAATTTTGTAAAGAATGGAGTGATTGTAAACCACTCTTTTATGTCTATATATAGATAGCATTAGAAACAAAATTATTTTGAAACGATCAAATGAGTAGATAGAATCATATTAAGCATTTCAAAAATAAATAAAATAATCATATTAAGAAACATCTTCATCTTTGGAGTGTGCTCTCTTAAGCTGATTAAACTAACATTTGTTCTATTTCAAAAGAAAAAAAAAAAAAAACTAAACAGTTGTTCCTTGGAAACACTAGTGAAATAAATTGAGGCATGTTGATTACGAGTTGTTTTTAGAATTAAAATCAAAACACAAACAAAAATAATAAAAACGATAGCGACTGAGTACTATAAATTTATGTAGATTTTAATATGAATTGTCCTTCTAGCTGGTGTATGGAGAGCCTGGACCATGACAACTCCCCCTTATTAGCCAACATGATAGGATTGGTGGGATGTCAAATTTCAATATTTTGGAGGTCCCCTTCTCAACTCTCAAGTCTCAACCTTTACAACACACAAAATTTCTTAGACTAGATTACATTTAGCCCCTCGATGTTTGAAAAAATGACCTAAAACATCTCAATGTTTCGTGAATTTAAGGCCGTCCCCTTGGGTCGAATAATGACATTATAATTAAATCCAACAGAAAATTATCGATATAATTGTGAATAATTAGATACAAACAGTTAAAAGAATACTGAATCAAACTTATATAAATTAAACAATGAGTAGTCTATGTAGATCTAACTTGTAGACTAAAATACGTCATTGTCTTAGATAAATATCATACTTAAATACAAATTTCATTAATTTTTCGATGAAAGGCTTCAACAAATTTGATCTTCATTAATTAAAAATAATAAAATACACATAATTTTATGGGGGAAAAAACTCTAACTTATTTAAAGATACAAAATATGTGATTATGAGATAACGAAAAACTCCTCGTAAAGAAGAATTGCGGAAAAACTGTAAAATGGAAAACTGTTTCATTCACCAATCCGAAGTGGCAGATGGGAGATGAAGATTAGAGAATATGAAAAGACTTGCAAGGTTTGGGAGAAAGAGACATAGAGACAATAATTGTTTAAAAATGCAAAAAATTTATATTACCCGAAGGTCAATGATAGTTTTTTTTATCACATAACAAAATGACTCGTTTGCCTTTTGTGATTATCAGTACTGGCTTTGATTCTATTTTGATTTTATTTTAGTTTTTTTAAGTACATTTTTATATCTTATAACATAATTTTATTATTTTCGATACACATTTTCTTATTTAATTATTTCTTTTTATATTTGAATTTTTTTTTTTACATTTAAATATTCTTTTTCAAAAACATATTATAAAAACATCACTTATAATTAAGGTTAGCAGTGTCTATCACAATAAAAGGACACGACACCATTTCGACACGTTAAAGTGACTCGTCAACCCATATATAATTCAAAATCGTCACTCCTAAAAAATAACTTTTGATAATCTTTTACATGACATGGAAACACATCACGAATCCGGTACATTAATAATGGTTGGTCAATTCATACTGGATTTAAATTGCCTCCCCTACTTAAAATCAGCCAACGAATCATGCCCTAAATATTTAGAAGTTACTGTAGAACACAAATGAAAACTGAAAAGTCACCAATTTTATTTTCATTTACCCAATGAGATGAACGAAATGAAGTGTGGCATTTCCCAAGCTACATGTTGGGCCAAAAACCAAACGTTGCGTTGGTAAATGAAGAAGTACGCAATATTAATAAGGAAACCTTAAAAGCCCCCTCTACAATTAAATAATTATATTAATGGATACCTTTTCCAATGCAACAAGCCATCGGCCCATCATCATGAAAGAAACTCAAATAAACAAATTATAAAAAAAACTCCACAGTGGAAGGAGCAATCATGTGGGGAAAACATGCAGAGAGTTGTTTTGTTCACGTAAATATCATGCGGGTTTAAGCTTAACGTACGGGATGTGGAAAGGATATCATCCTTCCCTTACCTCTCCTCCACGCAACAATTTTGATATGTGACGAGAGATCTGATTTCAAATGTTTAATAAGCTCATCACAACACGATTGGTTATTTATGAGATCTCCTGTACCGCTTATTTTATATTACTAAATAAAATTTTTGAAACTTTTATAATTTGTGATGTACATCACTCGTGATATAAGAGAGTAAAAGTACGGTTCTAAGTGGTGTCAGAAATTTGAACTACGATATGTATGTTGACGCCATTGTATTAATGGCCGTAAATTCCTCTTTCCTGTAACAAAACCAAAATATAAATGGCACAAAAGATTTTATCTTTGTTAACACTTGTTGTATGTTGTTTATGCGCTACTGTTAAAACGATAAAATGATGTTGTTTTGTTATAAATTAATTTAGAACATTGCAAATATTTTCACGCTAAGGGTGAGATAAGGGGGGGAGGGACTAATAGAGCTGGTGGGGTAATTAATATTTTTTCTTGTTACTGTATAGAATTTAAAATATATTTGCATTTTGCCCCATCAAAAATTTAAATAGTAGAGATAATATGTATATCAAATAATTTTGACTCTCTAGACCTTCGGGGCCTGGTTCCGCCACTGAGTGTAATAGAAAATTGTTTTGCAAGACGGAAATTATTAAAGGAATAAGACATTGCTATTAATCGATTAATTAAGAAAACTTGTGGAATGTCAACTAGTGCAGAGTCCATTTCAGAGGTTAGAGAGTGTTGCATATTGGTGCATCTATTAATTGATTGAACAAAAATTATTAAATTGGATTGATGTATTTGGTTTTACCAGTTTTGTTCTCTTCTTCAGAATTGAAAATGAAATCTTGGTGCATATCTTTAAATTGGTTCATTAGTCACAACCCCTTTGATTTTGATTTTGGCAGAATTATAACTTTATTAATTAAAAAAAATTCTATTTTTGTTGGAAGCATTTTCTAGAGTTCCCCCCCCCCCCCCCCCCCCCCCATTTTCGGTTATGATTCACACTTAATACGATTCACATTATGACATTATATATAACGGAAAATGTTTCCTTTCATATGTTTGGGGTCGCACAATGTCCAAGACCTATATACACCACTATCGAACAAAGAGTTGCTTTTAAAATTTTGATAAGGATTTACAAATCTTATCAGTGATGCAATTGTATTAGTAATACTTTTGAAGTTATTATTGAATGATTGAATAATTTTTTAACGAGATTGTTGTTATATTTAAACATGGGGCTAGTTGTACATTGGATTTGCATTGTTAATTAGTACTGCATAAAGATGATACTCAATGTATAGTCTCGTCTGAGATTAAACAGATTTGTTTCTCATTTTAATTATCAAACAAAAGTTGTCTGCCACTTTGGGAACAAAAATGTAGCAAGAAAAACAACTCAGAGTCTCTATCATTTTTTTTAGGTATATATATTGAAGGCAGAAAATAATTTTATGAATTAAAAGCTAATGAACAAAGGATATATAATTAATTACTAAGAAAACAATTAATAAGAAATAAAATATATTTTAAGATCAATTTCAAAATTGGAATCTCACGAGATTGGAAACTCCAAAAACCTTTTATATATGTACGTTTGAAATTCAATGTTTTTTTTTAGCCGATTAAGTAGATTGTGGGCATGTGGACTCTTTATTAATTTGGCGGCTTGAATACCTCAAAAAAAAGGTGCCAAGGGGAACGTAATGAGCCTTATCTCAGCGGTACAAATATGCAAAGTGCAAATGATGATAAATTAAAGGAATGTTTTGGTTTATATTCCTTAATTCAGATTGATTGAATTTCTATATTTATTTTCCCATGAGATACATATAAAAAAAAGGCCGAAATAAAATTTAATTATATTGGACTCTGAGAGAAACAGATTAATATTTTATTCTGCTTTTATTTTTCTGCATATGTACTGTGATATGTAATTTTTAAACAAAATTAAAATGAAATATTTTTTTATTATTGTATAATAGAATGTAACTATTGGTCAAACAAAATGACAGTAGTAGATATTCGTAAAATCCCCTTCACATAATTCGATTAATTAAGATTTAGCCATTTTTGTTGTATAGTGGAATGCAATTAACGTATAATTTGTATAAATTATAACAGTATGGACGCAATACTTTAGCCGTTAAATTTGGTACACACATTTTCTTTTCACACATGAGATACTTGTTTTAACGCAATTATGATGTATCATAGGTTAAACTCAATACATGATAGATCAAGCTAAACTCTCTATGCAATACTTTAACATCTAAACTCATTATTATTGTCATGCATTAGATGCTAACTCAATATAATATAAATTAAATTTAATACGCGATACATCAAAAACCAAACTCAATAAGTGATATTTTAGCAACTAAACTCATAACCGTAACACATCATTAGCTAAACTCGATACAATAAATATTAAATTCAATACGCAATATATTAGAAACTAAACTCAATAAACATATTTTCATAACATAACTACAATATTTCAGAGATTATATCCCTATTAGAATATAAGGAGAGCAGAGAGCACATGCCATCGTTGTTCTAACAATTAAAGCGCATTCCATGTTGTGAGAAGTGACTTGGTGCCGCCTCCAGGGGCTTAGCTCAGTTGGTAACTTGGCAGCAGATTGCAGCCAAGGACGCAGGATCGAGTCCTGGCAGCCGCAGTGTGGGATTTTCATCCCCCCAATGTGGGGGGTGGATCCTTGTGGGCACTAGGCACTGGTCCTCCTGCCAAGGTTATCGCTGAGTCACCCTGATTTACCTCCCACACGAGGCTCATGGGGCTGGGCGGTGTGGGCCCTGCGGGCGAGGGATATCGCCTTTTGCAGCCAAGAAGTGACTTGGTGCCGTCCCACATTGCCCAACTCCTCACGCTCTCCGCCAACTGTCCAAAACCACGTACAAGTCACTTCTCTTTGTCAAATTATATAGTACTACTCTATTTTCTTTCTTTTATTTTATTTATTTTTTAACGAAACAGTCGATTAAATAGTTAGTTGTATACTTGACTATCTTTTATAAAAATTGGCAAATTTGCAAGGAAATGATTAAGGGGAACATAATGTGTCTTACTCTCATTAAAACGTGTATATATTTATGTGTGAAAGTGATGCAAGACATGATACACTGTTTACATAAGTAATGCAAAACCTATGCTACTTATTACAACCGGAGCGATGAGGTCCCTGCTTTTCTAATAGACAGAATCCCTTAAACTCTGCGGAGCGTCTTGAAGTGGGAAAACCAAATTAGTTCTATATTATTTAATTTAACACAAGAACTTAAATGAAACATATTTATAAATATGACGGATTTGATGACGTGCATCTACGCACATGCCCACATTCATTTGTGCAAGTAATACTTATAAGTGATATTCTTGTCAAATTTAAGAGTATTGTTCGTGAACTAAAAATGCAATACCCTTAGATAAGATAACCATTCAATTATGAAGAAAAGACTATATTTAGACATTTGATTAATAACTCTTAACCATTTGTTGTGTAAAATTGCGGTGAACATTAATTTTTTTAACACAACGGTTGAAATTTATTTAGAAAAGGAAAAACAAATAATTCAAATGAGACACGACAAGCTGCATGCCAACTATCAAATAATTTAGTCCCTATAGATCATAGGTGAAAGGAAGCTAGCACAGCTCATTAGGTCTTAGGTTTACAAATCTGTCTTTTCAATACATTTTTAAAGATGGATAAAACCAAAAGAAAAGGGCAAAAGTTCCTCTCTCACAAAATATTTTTAACGGAGTGTGTTCTGCTAAAAATTTAACATATATTTTTTTTTATGAAACAACATATTAAATGGCAGTAGATTTGATTATCCTCTTGTTAAATAAATTGAAAAATTACAAAACAAATGACAGAGACATAATGAATTTTACCTTTAGACAATGGCCGTATGTTCCGTGAATGCTCAATGCCATAATGTGATACAAGGAATGCAAGTCCTACAGTAGACGCTGAAGCCTAATGGTGGGTGTTCTTTGTTTATCCAGCAAGCATAACTCCCCAAACTCCCTTGAAAAAAAATTTAATAATTTTAACTGGTAAAAATGAAATTTCAATTCTATTCCATCATCATTACTCCTAAATTGTACCAGAATTTTCATGTGCTACCTTTTATCCACAAAATTTTGAGACAGAGGATCTTTTAACCTTTGAAAGTGAATAAGAATTTAGTATAAAAAAAAAAAGAAAAAAACACGATTTATGAAATGGTGTTTTGAATTTTTTTTTCTTATTAATTGGATTTAGTATTGATGAGTTGCGATTTTATTCTTGTTTAATGAAGAATTCTTGTCACAAAATTGGTCAAGAATTGAAATTAAAGGAAATATGAAAATTTTAGGCTTTAACATCGGGCGTAGTCAACAAAGTGCATAATGTTCATTAGGAGAATATGGAATTCGGATGTACTTTGATTCTATTTCCTGTTTAACAATATTTATGTTCATACACAACAAAAACAAAAACGTCATCCATAAATGGTTAGGTAAAACTCCATCAATTATTATTTTGATCCTGACTTAGAACAATTTATAAAACTATAAATTTTAATAAAATAACAAGATAATAATAGTTACAAAGGCTCCTAGTAGTATCGTTAATATCATAAATTAATAATTTTGAAAAATATAAATATAATTAGGATAGTTTATTAAAATAATAATTTATATTTTCTTCGTCTTTTATGTTGGCTTTATATGATAGTTTAATTCATATCATAAATTGAATGTTCTTAATTTCAATGTACAATGAATCTATATATACAATTGACTTAATATTAAATATATCTAAATTTATATCAATTTTAATACAATGAACACATAACTATTAACTACAATTAGATTATACGTATTAAATTTATCTAAGTTTACGAAAATTACAAAATACTATTTCATTAATATTATTAATTTGTTAATTAAATAATATATTTTTAAATTAATTAAAAATTCATAATTCCAAAATTATTGATTCATAGAAATTTTAATCTAGTTTAATATAAAGCTTCATTGAATATAAAATTGTACGAACAACATTTTTATTATCAATTTGGGTTGAGTTAAATGTCAGAAAAGTAAAAACTTGTAATTAAAGTAAAATGAAGCTCCTTGCAACTGTAAACTGCGACATTTATTATTTTTACTCAAAGTTTGGATGGTCACCTGCACCAAAGTCAAACCATAATCCGAACAAAATTACATTTTAAAATATGATTTGGAATTATTTTTAAATATTTAAGTATATTGCAAATATAAAAAACTGTAAAAACATTTTATTATGACATTTAAAATATTTTTTAAAAATAAATTATGAAATGTGAAATCTGAAAATACTAAAGATAATAAAGTAATTGTACAGTAATAAATGATAAAATGCAGGAACAAGCCAACCACTTAGAAATTGGCAGTTTCGATTATTACCTCTACTAAATCTTATTATTTAGAGTGCAGACCGACATAACTCTATAAGAAATTCCTAAAAAATAATTGAAAAGTGCTCCATAGGCTAATAAATTATAAATTACTATTATAAAACAGGAAATAATAAAGTGACACAAAAACTAAAAAATAATATAGGGTCTGTTCTTTTTATTTCGTTTTGAAAACAGTTTTTGTTTCAACATTAAATTTAATATATTTTAATCATATTTCATCATTTTTAATATAATTTTTTACTATTTAGTATCTACTTTTTACATTTTCAATATATTTTTTACATTATAAAACTATTTTTTAAAATTTATTTTCAAAATCGTTTTCAAAACGTCTAAAAGAACAAGGGACAAAAAAAACTAAATAAAAAATAATTGTTAGTTAACATTCCACTCATTGTTTCCATCTTACACACACTCACAAGCTGGTCGTCTTCTTCTATAATTCTACGATCTTCGTTCTCTTTTCCCTCTCTATAAATTCACACTATAGTTACACTTCCTTTTTTCCGCTCAAAAATTGATTGCATTTTGTAATCACACTGTAAGTTTATATGCATCTATATATGTATATTCTTACACGTACGTAAAGCTCGCTCCCTCTTTCTCTCTCTCTGCTCTGTAATGGTGTTTGTTTGTGTGAAGATCTAAACCCATCAACAATCCCATTCAGCCATTTCCTTTTTTTCTCGTTGGCAGGTTCACGGTATGTGATTTTATTTTTCTGGGTTTGTGTTGTTTGGAGCAATTTGATTTGGGTTTTGAAAACGGGATTTTGGATCTGTTGCCTTTGATTTGTTCTGTCGTTGGAATGCGAGTGGGTTTTGGGATTTAGATCTGGTGTTGGAACAGTTTTGATTGCTGTTTGAGGTTATGGCGATTTTGGGAATTTTCATTGGTGGTGACTGGAGGAAGTTTGGATCTGTAGTACTGTGCCATTGATTGGGATTGATTAAAGTTTTATTCTTTCAGCAATTTTGCTGGCTCAAGTGTGAAATGCGTGTTGCTTTCTTGTGTGTGTAGATTAATTGCAACCGAAACTTGCTTTCTTTTTTCTTCTTTTAAAGAAAAGAAGGAATTTTTGTTGAATTGATTGGTTTTGGGTTTTAAGATGCTATGAAATTAAGATCACATTTAGTCAATGTATTGGACTCTAATGCTTGAGTATTCAGGTGAGCCAGCTGGAAAGACGAACACTTTTCTGGATTTTAATGCGGAGAATTAGTGGGTTCAGTCTGGTGCTCGAGGGTTAAGACTTTCTCGTGCCACCAGTTTTGGTAACAGATCGGAAAGAAAATGGCTCCGGCGAGCAAGGCCGATAAGAAAGCTGCGGTTGATGCTGCAGCATGGATGTTCAATGTAGTTACTTCTGTTGGGATCATTATTGTGAATAAAGCCTTAATGGCAAAATATGGATTCAGTTTCGGTAAGTGTTTTCTTTTCAATTTTTTCCTCTTCAGCATCTCTGTTTTATTAAAGAAGTCTTTTGGTAACTCCTTTTGCAGTAATTGAAGTGAATATTTTGATAAGTAAATCCCATTTCAATTAGCTTGTATTTCTCTCTAGAAAGTCCGTGATCCATGCTTGTTGTTAGATGCAGACTCTGTTAGGGGTAGGCTAGCTATTAAATCCTTGTAATTTACATTCTAATCATTCAAGAAGTTGTCACAGAAAATAGTATTTTGAACTTAATGAGGATGCGGCTATTGATCCATCTTTAAGATTGAATTATATGTAGTATTCAAATTGATCCAACTTTTACATGGTTTTGAGCCATTTTCTTGAGAGGTTATTCTAGCTCTTAATTACTACAATTCTTGCAGCTACGACTTTAACCGGTTTGCATTTTGCGACTACAACAATAATGACGGTTGTTCTTAGGTGGCTGGGTTACATTCAGGCATCTCATCTACCTTTCTCGGAGCTTATTAAGTTTGTTATATTTGCAAACTTCTCTATTGTTGGGATGAATGTCAGTTTGATGTGGAACTCAGTTGGATTTTATCAGGTAATCTTGTTGAATTCCATACTGAATGTGATATAGTCATAACTACTTTTGATGCTGAATGTTCAAGGTAACCATCAATCGTTTCATATATAACATATGATGTTGATTATCAGATAGCAAAGCTGAGTATGATTCCTGTATCCTGCTTATTGGAAGTTGTATTTGACCACATCCGATATTCAAGAGATACAAAGCTCAGTATTGCTGTTGTTCTCTTTGGTGTTGGCGTCTGCATGGTCACGGATGTGAGTGTTAACACTAAAGGGTTCGTTGCTGCCTTTATTGCAGTTTGGAGTACTGCTCTACAACAATATGTGAGTATATTCTCTGCCATGTCAAACACTCATGTTTTACATTGCAGTTCACTTGGGTCACCTTTATGGCATAACTATGTGAATACTGACAATGGCAATCATCTCTGTTTTGGAAATGATGAAAAGTGTATCTGTTAGCTATTTTCCCTGTAATTGTTCGGTTAACTCCTTAAGCATCTCTCATTAGCTCGTATTAGCCCATTATCCAAGCACAGATGGAAATGGAGAACAACTGAAGCCTAGTTCCTAATAATATCCCCTCTGCATTAGAAGGGGGCAATAGTTGTTTTGAAGGAGAAATTATAATTATTTGAACTACGCATCTAGTGCCTATCATCTATATTTCAACACTATTTACCTAATTTGCAATTTATTGCCTTCAAAACTCTATTCTTATGCTTAGGCAGACAGCTAAATTGTGTGAGATTCTCTATTTATGTACATACTTCAAAATATATGGAATCCCCAACTAATCTAGGAATTGACATTTTACCTGCAGTATGTTCACTTCCTCCAACGGAAATATTCCCTTAGTTCATTCAATCTTCTAGGACACACAGCTCCTGCCCAGGCAGGATCTTTGCTTCTGTTGGGCCCTTTTCTGGATTACTGGTTGACAGACAAGAGGATTGATGCTTTTGACTTCAACTTGCCTGCTTTGGTAAGCTCTTTGGCCACTTACTATTCGTTTGATAATATGATATTCCCAATATTTGCTATAAGCCTTTCGCGATTTACACTTTTTTCTTAGATAACTTCCTTCCATTGTCAATTTTCACTATTACGCTTATTTTACTCATTGCTATGCTTGGCTTTGTTCTTTTCTTATCACAATCAGGAAAAATATCACTTTTTTTCTCAAAAATATTACACAAAGAAACAACATTATTTTTACTAAATTCACAATTCAAAATTTAAAATTCTCTCTAAATTCTCACTCACATAAATTCAAAAAAAACATAATCATTACACTTTTTCTTCTCTGTCCTACACAAATTCCCAAAGGAAATTCCCTCCAAAACAAATTTCTTCCCTAACCAAAAAATTTCCTAATCAAGTTACTAAGAGAACGGAGCTTATACTGTATGTCCAGTCGGTGATTGCATAAATTTTTGCTTAAAAAATCTACATGGATAATAATAGTGAGCTACATGTAGTTCTTCTTTGTCATATCATATCCTGACAATAAACCTTGGCTTGGGGGTATTATGATGAGTACTATCTCCCTTCCAATGTGGAACTGATTTTTTTGTTCACCTCTCTGATCAGTGGTCCTTCTCTTTTTAAGGAAGGCAAGCCTTAAATCATCATTTCAAGTGATTCTTATTTTCTGGCTCATACCATATGAACTCTTCTGTATTGCTACAATTCTAAATGTTTTCGAAATGTTAGACAAGATAGGATTGTGAAATCACAGTCTTATAATAATTGATGCGAATGAGTAACGGTGACTTCATTTATGTGTTTCCTGACCTTATACTCTCTATTTCTCTCTTCAGGCATTTTTAATTCTTTCATGCACTATTGCTGTCGGGACAAATCTGAGCCAGTTTATCTGCATAGGCAGATTTACTGCTGTCTCATTCCAGGTCCTTGGCCATATGAAAACAATTCTTGTTTTGATCCTGGGATTTATATTTTTCGGTAAAGATGGCCTCAATTTACATGTAGTTGTTGGTATGGCAATTGCTGTCATTGGAATGGTTTGGTATGGCAATGCCTCATCTAAACCAGGAGGGAAGGAACGCCGCAGTCATCCAGTTCCTCGAAGTAGTCAGCCGAAGCACAGTTCAGAATCTTCTGAAGCCGACGAGACTGTCTAAGCATTCTTCTCTATCTGCAAATTGAGTATACGAGGATAGCCAATACCCGGAAATCTTCAATCAACTGACTAGATACACATCTCAAAATCATCATTTATTGCTAGTGTCGTCTAAATTTTGTAATTTTCATTTTTGTTGAAGATGTTAAATCCCTTGAAAGCTTGAAAGGGGATGATTACTTGTTAGAATGCTTAGATTACACCTGATTTTCCTGTTTAGATTTATGAGCATAATTTATAGAAAAATATATATTTTTTGGTGCAAACTCATTTTTCCTAGTGTATCTGTAACAATTTACCAGCCAAGTAACTGTTGGGAGTTGAAAACTCAAGCTTATTCTTATCAGTCAAGCAAGTGTAATTGTTCTGAAGAAAGCGCATATGCTTTAATATTCATTTATAATTTTGCCTTTAAAACACGTGTATTAAAGTTGTAGTACAAGGTTTGTATAGAGGATCGGATCAGCTAGCGCTGTTCGGCATCAAAAGAACTTGGTTGCTTAAAGGAAGGATTACAACTAACACATGCAGAACAACTTTCATCAAGCAAACTCCCTTATTTTCCCACCTTTCATCAAGAAAGTATCTACAAAACTGATAACAAACTAGAAACAAAGTGCATAGTCGGCGTGGACCTCGGATCAGGGTTCAGACATGCCCTCGCGAGTTTCAGGACTGACATCAAAATTTCTTCATCTTCGTGATTCGGATACTCAAGTCTCTGGTCCAGCAAGTCTTTAAGTTCTATATTGACAGGCCTGGGAGGCATTAGCTGTGAAATCAAGTCTCCTGGATGGCTCCCTTTGATTACTTCCAGTGTCAGAACTCCAAAGCTATATACATCATACTTCTCAGTTACTTTCATAGTGTATGCAAGTTCTGCAAAGTAACATCAGGTCAAGATTAGCTTAGCTGGATGTAGGAATACTGAGTACAGTATTAGAAACACGATCATTTTAGTTAAAGCAGTATTAGAAACACGACTCTTTTAGTGAGATGGAGGGAGTGTTACAGTAGTACCTGGTGCGACATATCCATAGGTGCCTGCTAGCGCACTCCAATTTGATGAATCCTTCCGCAGAAGTTTTGCAGTGCCAAAGTCTGAGACATTAGCTTCATATTCTAAATCAAGCAGTACATCGTTTGCTCGATGATAGGTGTCCTTTAGTTGCTGAATTTTAGAGCATATTTGTGTCAAATCTCACGGGTATGTGTAAGTTTTTGTAAGATAAATGCAGGTTTTAGAAAGAAGAATAATTAGAGAAAACAGGATGCAAAAGAGGATGAAAAGGGCTCAATAGCCCAAAGAAGCAATGAATGGAGGCATTATTCATGTTCATGCATGCAAGAGGAACAAGTAGGCCAAAGTTGAAGGAACCCAATTGCAATGAGTAGTCTAGCCCAAAGAAGAGAAGGAAGCCCAATCAAGAAAATAGGCACATTGCCTAATTAATTGATCACCCGCAAAGAGCAATTGGAATGGAATTCGGATTCTTTAATTGCCAGCATTGGTGGTGCGCATGGAAGAAGGAATTGTTTCTTAATACATTTATCCTTCTTTGTTTTGGAGATTATTTTTAGTAGTGTCCTACATGGAAAAGAATTTTAGTAGTTTACTATTTTTGAATTAATTTCTACTCTCCATTCTACACCTATTTATAGGGATAGAAGGAAGAGGACAAACACACGTTTTTTGGGAGTAAAGTTTTATCATATATTTTCGTAGCTAGTTCAGAGAAAGTAGCAGTAGTTTTCGGTTTTTGCGATTTGAGAATTTCTGTCAAGGAGAGGTTCCGTTAGCCCTAACGGGCGGTAGCTTACTCTGGAGATTATTTTCATATCGTAATTCAAGTATTTATTCCTTATTTATTTTATTCTTTTCGATTATTTTCAGTATAAATCATAAAATAATTATGTGCGTAGTTAGTTTGATTATGAGTAGCTAAATTATATATTCCAGCATAATGTAATAGCAATTAATCTGGGCATGTTATGAAACCGAATTGTTCTTAAATTAAATTGCATGTGTTCCTTCTTATTCTCTGCTCATAACTTTAATTACTGATATTTAATTGAGATTGATCACCTTAGTTGAATTAGGTAGATCCAATTAATTCCCGATTAAATAACATAATATTTATTGGGCACGATTAATTAGTGGTAAAGTTAACTTCAGGTAATAGAGAATAAGGGGTTAGTAATTCTTAGATGTTAATTCAATAAGAATAACTAAAATCGGGTTTCCCTAAATCTTAATGCTGTTAACTTGGTTAATAGGTGTCGATGCCTTACGGCCTGTTCCTTGTTAATTAGAGTAGCAATTATGTCTGTGCGGATTCACGGTAATTGTCGATAAAGTAAGGGGAGATTGGGTTATGTTTGTGCGAATTCACGGTAATCTATAACTGATTGATGACATGCTATTTAATATATTATTGAGTTGATGATTAACATGCACGTGATTATTGTGATTAACATATTGCTGGAATACTTTATTACATTGATTAAACTCTCTTTCTTGTTTTAAGTTTGTTATTTAGTTTTCACTAATATTTTACAAAGTCTCTCTGAGCACAAAAGGTTGTTGCAAACCAAAACTGTTTGGGATTTAATAGGTTTTGTGATTTTAAGCAGTCCGTTCCCTGTGGGATCGATCCTGTTATCATTGTGCTACTTATAGCTATTTGTTGGAGGTTTATACAGTACTTTTACTGTATTTGATAGGGCTAACGACTGTCTTATCAACGGCGCCAATTTGATAAGACCGTCATTAGCCCTATCTAATACAGTAAAAGTACTGTATAAACCTACAACAAATAGCTATAAGTAGCACAATGATAACATGATCGATCCCACAGGGAACGGACTGCTTAAAATCACAAAACCTATTAAATCCCAAACAGTTTTGTGCTCAGAGAGACTTTGTAAAATATTAGTAAAAACTAAATAACAAACTTAAAACAAGAAAGAGAGTTTAATCAATGTAATAAAGTATTCCAGCAATATGTTAATCACAATAATCACGTGCATGTTAATAATCAACTCAATAATATATTAAATAGCATGTCATCAATCAGTTATAGATTACCGTGAATCCGCACAGACATAATTGCTACTCTAATTAACAAGGAACAGGCCGTAAGACATCGACACCTATTAACCAAGTTAACAGCATTAAGATTTAGGGAAACCCGATTTTAGTTATTCTTATTGAATTAACATCTAAGAATTACTAACCCCTTATTCTCTATGGCCTGAAGGTAACTTTACCACTAATTAATCTTGCCCAATAAATATTATGTTATTTAATCGGGAATTAATTGGATCTACCTAATTCAACTAAGGTGATCAATCTCAATTAAATATCAGTAATCAAAGTTATGAGTAGAGAATAAGAAGGAACACATGCAATTTAATTTAAGAACAATTCGGTTTCATAACATGCCCGGATTAATTGCTATTACATTATGCTGGAATATATAATTTAGCTACTCATAATCAAACTAACTACGCACATAATTATTTTATGATTTATACTGAAAATAATCGAAAAGAATAAAATAAATAAGGAATAAATACTTGAATTATGATGTGAAAATAATCTCCAGAGTAAGCTACCGCCCGTTAGGGCTAACGGAACCTCTCCTGGACAGAAATTCTCAAATCGCAGAAACTGAAAACTACTGCTACTTTCTCTGAACTAGCTACGAAAATATATGATAAAACTTTACTCCCAAAAAACGTGTGTTTGTCCTCTCCCTTCTATCCCTATAAATAGGTGTAGAATGGAGAGTAGAAACTAATTCAAAAATAGTAAACTACTAAAATTCTTTTCCATGTAGGACACTACTAAAAATAATCTCCAAAACAAAGAAGGATAAATGTATTAGGAAACAATTCCTTCTTCCATGTGCACCACCAGTGCTGGCAATTAAAGAATCCGAATTCCATTCCAATTGCTCTTTGCGGGTGATCAATTAATTAGGCAATGTGCCTATTTTCTTCATTGGGCTTCCTTCTCTTCTTTGGGTTGGACTGCTCATTGCAATTGGGTTCCTTCAACTTTGCCCTACTTGTTCCTCTTGCATGCATGAACATGAATAATGCCTCCATTCATTACTTCTTTGGGCTATTGAGCCATTTTCATCCTCTTTTGCATCATGCTTTCTCTAATTGTTCTTCTTCCTAAAACTTGCATTTATCTTACAAAAACTTGCACATACCCGTGAGATTTGACACAAATATGCTCTAAAATTCAGCAGCTAAAGGACACCTATCACTCGATATGTCTCGATGAACTATTGGTGGTGAACAATCATGATGCATGTAAGACAAGGCTAGAGATACACCCTTAATGATGTTCATCCTCTTTTGCCAATCCAAATCCTCAGCTTCTTTTTCTGAGCTCAAAACTTTGGCCAAGCTGCCTCTTTCAATGTATTCATAAACCAAAAATGAGTGTTTAGGACTAGAGTAGAAGCCGTGAAGTTTCACAATGTTTCGATGCTTGATCATCGCGAAGGCCCTAATCTCATTCAAGAAACTACCATGTTCTGCTGTCTCAGACAAGAGATGAAATCTCTTCACGGCCGCAGTTTTACCGGATGGAAGGTCTGCCTTGTAAACACTCCCATAACATCCTTAGCCTATGTAGAACCTTGGATTAAACTCCTCTGTGACTTTTAAGATATCCTCAAACATTGATTGTCCTCCAAATGTAGACATAAAAACTACATTTGCATCCTTCCCATCCGTCTCTTCGCCTTTTTTAGTTCTTTGGTTGTTCCATAGGAAAAATCCAGCCATTGCAGAAAGAAATATAAATGCACACACAAGAGGAAGAACAATTATGATAATAACTTTCTGCTTGACTTGCTTTTTAGCCATTTTACAAAGTTGCAACCCTGTATATTGCCACACAATCCTTTGTTCCCCATGAATTGTTCAAAAGTGGCATTCATAAATGCTTTACCCAAAGGAATTGGATCCTCTAACTCATTGAAAGATACATCAATATAGACAGTTCTGGGCATTTCTGACAAATCATTTGGAATAAAACCCGAGAGGCGATTATGGGAGAGATTCAATGTTTCAAGACTTTCCAAAACATTGAACTCAGGCGGTATCGCTCCTGTGAGAAAATTATGACTCAAATCAAGAACAGTGAGTTGAGTTAGCTTACCTAACTGGGCTGGAATACTTTGGCTTAAATTGTTGTTGCTCAAGCTCAAGGAAAACAACTTTTGGCAGTCTCCTCGATTTTCTGGAATTGAACCATTTAGCAAGTTCGCGGACATGTAGAGAGATGAAAGTTCTGTCAGTAATCCTAATTCTTCAGGAACGAAACCTGAAAGTTGGTTGTTTTCTAAATACAGATTCAGAAAAGATTTCAGCTTCCCGAATTCCTTAGGGATCTCACCGGCTATGTGATTTGAAGAAAGATCAAGAACACCAAGCTTGGTCAGATTCCCAAATCCACGAGGTAAAAAACCTGTTATGTTGTTATTAGAAACGGAAAAAGTTTCTAGGCTTTCGCATTTACTCCAGTTCCGGGACAGCTCCCCATGGAAGTTGTTGCCACTGAGATTTATCAAATACAAATCTGGATAAACACCAAAATCTTCTGAAAGGTTGCGTGTGAACTTGTTCAAGTCGAACCGGGCTCTTTTCAAACTTGTGCAGGTTTTCAAGCTTTCCGGAACCGGACCAGAAAGGTTGTTTCTGTTCATACAGACAACTTGAAGAATTGGGATGCTAAAAATCTCTTCCAGAAACTGACCGGAAAATTGATTTTCATCCATGGCCAAAGTAACCAGCTTTCTTAAATTTCCCAGCTCGTTCGGAATGTAGCCAGAGAATTGGTTTTGCCGGAGATACAGAGCATCCAAGTTAACCAAATTTCCCAATTCCACAGGAACAGAGCCATTCAGATAATTCACATCCATCCGCAAGCTAGTCAGATTCTCCAGGTTTCCCAACTCTTTCTGAATCAAACCAAAAAGCTGATTCTCATAGAGATGGAGAGTTTGAAGATTTGTTAACAGGCCAATTTCAGGTGGAATTCTCCCCTGAAACTGATTCATGGACAAATAAAGTCGATTCAACCTGGAAAGTTTGCTTATCTGAGTTGAGATGTCGCCTGAAAATCCATTCATACTCAGGTTCACATACTCCAGGTTCGGGAGAGATGAAAATGGAAAGTCCTGGAACGTACCGTTGATGCTTAAATTTGTGAGATTCAATATGTTGACGCTGCCGGCGATGCATGAAACTCCAAGCTAGAGACACGGGCCACCGCCATTCCTGAAGAAGATGAAGCAATCCTAAGAGGTGAAAATGAGAGAAACAGGCGCAAAAGGATTCCCCTGTTTTTGCGAGATTCCCTTTCTTCCCTGAATTCGCCATCTTTAAGGTGATGATTATGCCTGGAAAGAAGAAAATGCCTTGCTCTTTGGGTTAAAAATGGAGAATCAGGGGAACATAACCCCGGAACTTCACGCAGGCATTACATGTGCTCCGTAAAGTCCACGATTTCTAACGGAAGATTCGATGACTTCGAATTTTCGCATGTTCTCAGTTTCAATTTTTCGAGAGATTATTCAATACAACAGTTGTGTAACAGTTAAGGGTTGATAGGTGTCCTTTAACTGCTGAATTTTAGAGCATATTTGTGGCAAATCTCACGGGTATGTGCAAGTTTTTGTAAGATAAATGCAGGTTTTAGGAAGAAGAATAATTAGAGAAAGCAGATGCAAAAAGAGGAAGAAAAGAGCAATCCAGCCCAAAGAAGCAATGAAGAGAGGAATTATTCATGTCATGCATGCAAAAGGAACAAGTGGGCCAAAGTTGAAGGAGCCCAAATGCAAGAGGAACAAGCAACCCAAAGAAGTTGAAGAAAGCCCAATGAAGAAAATAGGCCATTGCCTAATTAAGTGATAGCCCGCAGGAAGAAATTGGAATGGAATCTGGATTCTTATCAGCATGGATGCTGCGCATGGAATTATTTCCTAATGCAAATTATCCTTCTTTATTTTGGAAATTATTTTTGGTAGTATCCTACATGGAACAAAATTTTAGTAGTTTACTATTAGTTCTTCTCTCCATTCTACACCTATTTATAAGGATAGAAGGGAGAGAACAAAACACGTTTTTTGGACAGTAGAATATTATTCCATATTTTCATAGCTAGTTCAGATTTTAGAGCAGTAGTTTTTTTTCCTGCGTTTTGAGAAGTTCTGCCAGCAGAGGTCCCGTTTGCCCTAACGGGAGGTTGCATACTCTGAGACTATTTTTCAGATCGCAAATCAAGTATTTCTTTCTTATTTATTTTATTCTTTTCAACTATTTTCAATATGAACCATATAATAATTATGTGTGTAGTTAGTTTAATTATGAGTAGCTAAATTATACATTCCAGCATAATGTAATAGCAATTAATCCGGGCATGTTATGAAACCGAATTGTTCTTAAATTAAATTGCATGTGTTCCTTCTTATTCTCTGCTCATAACTTTGATTACTGATATTTAATTAAGATTGATCACCTTAGTTGAATTAGGTAGAGCCAATTAATTCCCAGTTAAATAACATAATATTTATTGGGCAAGATTAATTAGTGGCAAAGTTACCTTCAGGTAATAGAGAATAAGAGGTTAGTAATTCTTAGATGTTAATTCAATAAGAATAACTAAAATCGGGTCTCCCTAAATCTTAATGCTGTTAACTTGGTTAATAGGTGTCGATGCCTTACGGCCTGTTCCTGGTTAATTAGAGGAGCAATTATGTCTGTGCGGATTCACGGTAATTGTCGATAAAGTAATGGGAGATTGGGTTATGTCTGTGCGGATTCACGGTAATCTATAACTGATTGATGACATGCTATTTAATATATTATTGAGTTGATGATTAACATGCACGTGATTATTGTGATTTGCATATTGCTGGAATACTTTATTACATTGATTAAACTCTCTTTTAATTTAAGTTTGTTATTTAGTTTTCCTAATCTTTTACAATGTCTTTTTGAGCAACAAAGGTGGTTGCAAACCAAAACTGTTTGGAACAAATAGGTTTTTGTGATTTTAACCAGTCCGTTCCCTGTGGGATCGACCCTGTCATCATTGTGCTACTTATAGCTATTGTTTGCAGGTTTATACAGTACTTTTACTGTATTTATAGGGCTAACGACGGTCCTACCAAGGGTATAAAGCGCGAGACTGAGTTTTGAATTCATAAGAAATACAGAGAATTAAAATTTTATCGTTATCATCATCGGTACACTGTACTGGTTTTACGGATAAATCTGTTGCACACAATAATTTTTTGAATATTACTATTCTCAGGTCATTTTCATTTGTATTAGATTTTCCAATATTGCTTGATGTTTAGACCATTCGGTTCTCCGTGCCATCCAGGGAGTTCAATCTTTTTTTCCCCCATGAAGTAGACTCCGTTGCTGGAATCAGAAACATTAATTACAATACATAGAATCAAATTTTGTCTATAATTCTATAATGCAAATAGTACTGTTTGTTTTAACCTTTAATTAATTGGATGATTCTAAGTCAGCAATTTCAACTTTGAAAAAGAGGACTAATCCACTCAACTTTGAAAACTCCTGATGGAGATGTTTATATTTAAATGAGTAATACTCAGGGAATATCCAGATCTTCCTCTGTAAGATCATTTATTTCTCCTTTTAGTGATAATATTCCAATTTCTCATAGAAATTCAGTTTCTAACATTGGTGATGTGAATAAACATCATCCTAACTTGTCTTTACATTCTTTAAATTCAAGTGGTGAGAATAATCGCCAAAGTTCTTTAAATTCCTTTCATACTGCTTTAAATAATAGTCATTTAAATCCCAGTATTTTAAGTGATGGAATAACCCATCATAATGCTTTAATATCTGATGAATTATTACGTGATGGAATAAACCGTCATAGTCCTTCTACTTCATATCATGCTGCTAGAAATTATATTTCTGATTATATTCCTCTTAGAAATTTTGATGATGATCATATTCCTGTTGGTGAGGAGAAAAATCCTCATGTTGATTTATTATATAAAAAAAGGAATAATATTGTCCATGATATTTATGATAAGAAAGAACAGGAAATAACCGAATCAGAAATGAATTTTTCAATATGAATAGTACAACAAAAATAGATTTTAGAAAAGGTTCTAAAGCTAGGGAAAAGATAAGAAATGAGTTCTTACTACCTAGATGGGAACTATTTAGAAAATGGTTTTTTCAGTCTTTCTCTTCGGATGAGAGAAATGACTTGCAAGACGAATTTTATAAATTTCTAGAAGGAACAAATATTTTATTTCCTTTTGTCCCATGGTTTGTATATAATTATATTGAACCATGTATCTCTGTTATTGAAAGAGATTATAGATTACCAAATGGTAATATTTTAAAAAGTCAATTTCCTCCTCAAGGATCTTTTTCTATGTTAAAAGATAAGATTTCTATGAATTTTACTGCTTTTTCAAAATTATTTGAAGAAGATACTTTGACAATAACTGTCAAAAATATCAATAAAATTATTGAACAACAAAATTATACAAATGTATATTTAATCATTTTAGGAGAACAAATAATCTCTTTACATGATAGATTAGATAAATTAATAGAAAAAGATACAGGAGCTAGTACTAGTAATACTAATGTTCCTAGTGAAAATAAAGGTGTCATAGCTGCCCCAAGTCTTCAACCTCCCCCTGAAATAAAAAATTTCAAGTTTAAAACTATTCCTTCTGAATTAGAAGAATTAATCAATAAAAAATTTAAAGGATTAAATATAAGTACATTAGATGAAGAATTTTCTAAGGAAATTGAAAATAATCCAGAATATAAACAGATAATAAAAGATGAAATCAACAAAATAGGAGAAATGTATAAGTTTGCTGATAGGCCAACTCAAAAAATAAATTATTATAATAGACCATCTCCGATGGATATTCTTCATAAAGAACAAGAATATATTCAAAATAATAGTTACAGTAGTAAATTTTTTTTGAATGGAATATATATGATTATACAAAAAATAGATTTATAATCTTGTTCATAGAATGTTGATGTATAGTACTATTTGTAAAAGTAATGGAAATACTGATAGTAATATTGCAAAGACGATAGTTGCAGGTTTTACTGGCCAATTAGAAGGCTGGTGGGATAATTATTTATCTCCATTAAATAAAGAAGAAGTTTATAAAACTATTAAACAGGAAGGAAACCAACTGGTTGAAAATGATGTTTATACACTAATAGTTACTAATTTTAAACATTTTACGGGTAGAATTTCAGATAATAGTGAAAATATCCGTACGTTGCTTCAAAATCTTAGGTGTAAAATACTCTCTGAATTTAGATGGTATAAAGATGCATTCTTTAATAGAGTAATGGAATTGCCTGAAAGTAATAGTAGTCATTGGAAGTCAAAATTCATAGATTGCCTTCCCAGCTTATTTGTTGAAAGGGTAAGAAAAGCCCTTAGAGAAGATAGAATTACTACCCCTTATAATGAGTATACGAAGGTAGATTAATTGCAACTTGTGTGCAAGAAGGTTTATCATTATGTAATGAAATAAAATTAAGTCAACAAATTAAGAGTCAAAAATTAACAAAAAAGAGTCAATTAGGACATTTCTGTAGTCAATTTGGAATGGAAACTCCATTTCCAAATAAGAAATCTTATAGAAAAGATAAGCCTGAAAAAATTTTCAGAAAGAAAAAAATATTCTAAAAGAAAAGGAGAAAATAAATTAGCAAGGAAAAATGATAGGATTGCTAAGAAAAAGGATAAGAAAGACATCAAATGTTTTAAATGTGGAAAAATAGGTCATTATGCAAATTAATACAAATTAAAAAAGAAAATAAGTTCTTTAGAAATAGATGAAGATATAAAAGATAAAATGTCTAAAATATTATTAGAAACAAGTTCTAGTTCTGAATCAGACAATGAAAATGAAATAAATTTTTCAGAAAATGATATATCAAATGAATCAGATTGTGCTTGTAGCCTCAAAGGTTCTTGTTTAAAACAAATGGAAGAAAATTCTAAAAATGAAGAATTTTATAAAATCATGTCTCAATTTAAAGATATGGATATAAATGTTTTAACAGATAATAGTTTGTTAGAATTTTTAAAACATATTAAGAATTATGAATTAAGATAAAAAATAATTGATGATTATCAAGATCTTCCTTCAACGAGTTGGAATAACAATAATGATTTTGAATTTTAAAATAAAATACATAGTGATCCATATTCCATGTTAGAAGTTCAGAAATTAATGAAAGAGAGGAATAATAGTTTAACCTCTAATACTTCAATAAATTATTTAAATAATGAAGTAAGAATTCTTCAAAAAGAAATCCAATCTCTTAAAATGGAAAATATTGGTTTTGAAGAAAGAATTTCAAAACTAGAAATGGGAAAAGGAAAAGAAATAATTACTTTTCATGAAGAAAAACCACCAAATGGTGAAGACCAATTTTTAGGATCTTTGGATATTATTACTACTCAAAAGTGGTATACAAAAATTATTATTTTAATAGATAATAATTTTCAAATTGAATTGATTGCATTAATTGATAGTGGTGCAGATATAAGTGTAATACAGGAAGGTATAATACCTACAAAATATTTTCAAAAAACTACTCATAGTTTAAGACATGCTGGAGGGGAAAAATTAGATATTCTGTTTAAGCTCCCTAAAGCATATATTTGCAAAAATAAAGTTTGTATTCCAGAAAGTTTTTTATTAGTTAAAAACATTACAAATCAAGTTATACTTGAAACTCCTTTTTTGAAAAAGCTTTATCCTATTTATCATATAGATTTTACAGGATTAAAAGGAACTTATGAAAATAGCCAAATAAATTTCCAATTTATAATGGAACAATTTTCAAAAGTATTAAATACTATAAAAGAAAATCTTTTTAGAAAAAAGAATCAATTGAAGTTTCTAAAACAAGAAGTTAATGTCTTAACAATTGAAGAAAAACTTCAAAATCCTAAATTACAGGAGAAAATAAAATTAATAATTAATAATTTCTCATTAGAAATTTGTAATGATCATCCAAATGCTTTTTGGAATAGGAAAAAGCATATAATTAGTCTTCCATATGAAGATGATTTTGATGAAAAAAAATACTGACTGAGGCAAGACCTTGTCAAATGAATTCTGAATATTTAGAATTATGTAAAAAAGAAATTCATTCCCTTTTACAAAAAGAACTAGTTCAGCCTTCAAACTCTCCATGGTTATGTACTGCTTTTTATGTTAATAAATATAGTGAAATTGAAAGAGGAATATCTAGGATGGTGATAAATTATAAACCTCTAAATAAAGTGTTAAAATGGATTAGGCATCAAGGATCTGTTAGACAGATTATATGAATCAATAATATTTTCCAAGTTTGATTTAAAATCAGGATATTGGCAAATTCAAATTAATGAAAAAGATCAATATAAAACTGCATTTACTGTTCCAATTGGGCATTATGAATGGAAAGTTATGCCTTTTAGTCTGAAGAATGCTCCTTCAGAATTCCAACAAATAATGAATAATATATTTATTCCTTATAGTGAATTTATTATTGTTTATATTGATGATATCTTAGTATTCTCAAAAGATATTGAAACCCATTTTAAACACTTGGAAATTTTTAAAAAATTGATTCTCCAGAATGGTTTAGTTATATCTAAGTCAAAAATGAGTTTATTCCAAAAAAATATTAGATTTTTGGGTCATAATATTGAAAAAGGAAATATTATTCCTATCAATAGAAGTATTGATTTTGCTTCAAAATTTCTAGATATGATTACAGAAAAAACTCAATTACAAAATTTTTTAGGAAGTTTAAATTATATTTCTTCCTATTATAAAAATCTTAATGAAGATACTACAATTCTTTATGATAGATTGTAACAAAATCCTAAACCTTGGTCAGATAGTCATACAGAAGCAGTTAAACGAATTAAGTCTAGGGTAAAATCACTACCATGTCTAATGATAGCAAATCCAAATTTAGAAAAGATTATAGAAACAGATGCTTCAGATATAGGTTATGGTGGAATTTTAAAACAAAAATCAAAAGAAAATAAACAAGAATTTCTTGTCAGATTTTATTCAGGAAAATGGTCTAATAGCCAGAAAAATTATGCTACTGTGGCTAAAGAAATTTTAGCTATAGTCAAATGTGTCTTAAAATTTCAAGATAATTTATATAATCAAAAGTTCATTATAAGAACAGATTGTAAATCTGCAAAATTCATGTTCAATAAAGATTTTAAACATGATGTTTCTAAACAAATGTTTGCAAGATGGCAAGCTCATTTAGCTCCATTTGATTTTGAAATTCAATATAAAAAGGGTGAAGAAAATAGTCTTCCAGACTTTTTAACTAGAGAATTTTTAAATAATGGCTGATAAAAAATTTTTTAATTGCAGGTTTATGCTACCAAGGGGTAAGGCCTCCGGCCCTTACCGAGGCAGAGGAGGACGAGGTAATATCTTGTCCCATCATGGAGGAAGAAGATTGGTAGCAGATAATATCTCTGCTCGAAGGAGTATGTCTCATGAAAATCCTTTATATGAGGAATTTATGGAGTATGTAACTCAAAGAGAAAAGGACATTAATACTGCCTCATCATCCTTATTCTCAAAGATTGTGGGAGATGAAGAAACTGAAGATCATATGGCTTCATATCAGCAGAATGCTCATAAAGAGGTAATAATACTCTTAAAAGACAAAGATTTACAATGGGTCAGTGATCCATGGATGCTAATGCAAAGGTATTTGGACAGCTCATCATATGCTGAATTGGCATATAAGCCAAGAACATATTTCGAAAATATTTTGAAATTTTCAGGAAATTGTGATATAACACATTTTTAGAGTGCTGGTAGCTCTCAGAATGTTTATAACTTCAGTAAAATTATTATCAAACAGATTATATCTGCTGATGAATGGGGTTTATCAACCTTGAAGGATAGAGAATATCTCCATCCAGAACAAAAAGTTTTGATCAAATTTAAATATTGGGATTATATTGAATCCTTTACAAAAGTATTTCTTTATGAAAATCCAAGAAGAAAGCATTCTTGGTTTATAAAAATTTGTGCTGATGTTTATAACAAACAAATACCAAATTGGTTTGTCAATTGGTGGCTAAATTTTGGTCCATCAATCAAGGTTTTAACTGAGCCTTTCAAAGCATTATATGCTGATTGGGTGAAAATTTCACCCAAGATCATGAATTTGGATAATAACCATCCTTGGAATGATAATATAGCTCCAATGTATTTTTTTCATAGAATTTTCTATTCCTTGGATCTAGAAATGGATTCCAGAAGTGAGTTATACTCCAGAAAAGATCCGTGTCTAAAAAGAGTCGGTTATACCAAATTTTGGGACAAATTAGTCAAAAAAGATCTTACTACTAGTGAGCTTCAGGGCCAGGAATTGATTGATCAAATCAAGCAAAAGATGCAGGAATACCAGCAAAAGAAGGACTCAGCTCCAAGGGATGAAATCAGCCCTTTTCAACAAATTCATAGGATGTTGCAGATGCAGAAAGGAATTGTTTCCAGGGAAGAAATAATATCTTCTTATATGGATCTTTTGAAAAAAGATCTATCCTAGAATCTGGAAGATGCAAAATCAGATGTTTCTATGACAAGCCAAGGACATTGCCTTGCAGGATAATCTCAAGAAGATGAAGATGATGAGATCAATATTGATGAAATGTTGTTAGCAATTAAGTCTTCAGTGACCGGTTCTACCGGTAAAAATCCCAACAATAATTAACATAGGCGGCTGCGTGCTTCACCGACAAAAAATACTATGGCGGACTTCTCAATTCATAATTTGAAATCCGTAGGATACTGTAGCGAATTTAAAATTTAAAATTTCAAATCCTCTTGTAATAGTTCTGTTTGTGGCAGAATCTGCCTATATATAGATTTAGGTTCAGAGGATGAGGTGCCACTCGAATTCCTCTCTTTCTTTCTTTTAAGCTTCCCCTTTGTAAATCATCCAACCCTCTCTCTTTTGATACTTTTGTAAATTTCTCCTTTTTAATATATTTTCCATTCTTCTTCAAGAATCAAGATCTTGAAGACAAATTAACGAGTAAGTTCTAATTTAAATTTCTGTTTTCAATATTTTTATTTTTCAGTTATATTTAGCCTAATGGCAGGCTAAATAATTAGTGTTAAGCCATGAAATTTGGTTGTCTGATATTCCTGTAATGATGATGATTCTAGTTTGAATAATTATATTGTTTTTATATTAATTAAGAAATATGGGTTGTTGGAAACAATCAGGCATCTGTATATTATTTAAAGAATGATTAGGGTCTAGCAAGTTGCTAGCCGTGGATAGGCGTTTTTAAGGTGTTTTACCCATTTGATCTTCTTTAGATAATTTATCAGGTTGACAGACTGAATTCAGTGTAATGAATTCCTTGTATTTCTTCAATTAATATTTGAATCTTGGACTTGATTCTCTCTTGGTATCAGAGCCATTATGGTAATTGATGATAACTGATTTCTTGGTTTAACACTATCTTTTTAAAATGGAAAAACTGAAAATATTTCAGAAAAAAGATAATATAAAAAATAAAATGAAAATTGAGGCAGATCTACCTTCAATTTAGATCTTCTTTCCAAATGGACGATTCCCTATGTGGAACCAAAATTAATTTATCATCAAGATTTTTTAATAAAATTGGATTCAAATAGATTTGTAAAACAACTGAACAATCTCTTGCGATACAAGATGAAGATACAGTTATAACACTTCTTAATGAAAAAGATTTAGAGTCATATCGTTTTACTTATAAATTTTTACATATTGGTTTATGCAAATTGCTTTTAAACCCTTGACTTTGGATAATTTATCAGAAAGTTTTATAGCAACTTTAAGAGATGCTAGAAATAAATTTTGGAGAAAATCCATAATTGGAGTAATACAATCTAGTTTGGCCCATGGTCCAGTCTATTTCAATGTTCATCTAAATTTTCAATTATTTTTAACAGATAAAAATATATGTAAAGACTTGACTTTAAATATTAAAATTGAAGGATATGATTATGAATCAGGCACAGAAATTATGTGTAGATGTTATAGGATTTATTATAAACCGTTATATACTTTAAATCCATGTCATAAAGTGGAAGAAAATGAAAAGAAATTGAATGCAACAATTCTTATAGAATCAAATTTTGATAAATCAAATATTACAACTAGAAGGACTATTAAATGGGATGAAATTCCAATTCCTCAACGATGGAAAATGACACAGGTCGAGCATGATATTATTGGATGATTCTAAGTCAGCAATTTCAACTTTGAAAAAGAGGACTAATCCACTCATACTGTACGTTTATGCTTGTGGAAATTAACGCAAGTAGTTTGACTCTTACTTCAAACCTACAACTAGAAACCTATTTGAAGTCTTAAGATAAACTTAATCAATTAAAATTAATGAGCATGCAATAATAGATTGAGACTTGAGTAGAAATCATTTTCATTGTAATGAGTAGATTGGTGGATCAATAGGGCTAGACTACAAGAGTTGAATCAATTATTTATTGTTCACATATTTTGCAATGAGCCGTATCTTATGATTTTGCGATCTCAAAATACTAAATTGATCTTAATTAGTTCGGATTTTAACCAATTATAATAAAATTTATTAAAATTGTATAAATAAGAGTATCTTATATAATTTATTGATAAAAGTTTATACACGCACCTTTTTATAAGATTTCACAATTTTACGATTCGATTGCACACCTAAATCAATCCTACATATATAAAATGTCGATCTTGTAACTGTGATACATTAGATAACTATAGATTGAGTGGAGTTTCTTTGGAGTTTAGTTGAATTGTTTGATATTATATATAAAAAACACTTTTTTTAAAAAAAGGATTTGAGAGGAAGAAGAGGAAGGAGGGAGAAGGGGGGGAGGGGCAGTCGGATTGACAAATTTAACAAACTTTGAGGATAGTATGCATATATCTAATTCACCTTTGAAAAATGTGGAGAATACCTAATTCGCAACGAAAGTTCCACGACTTTGACTTAATCAAAGTATTTCACTTCACTCTTATGTGATCTTCTTCTCTCTTGGCAGCGACGAACGTAAAACAAAATATTAAGGGAGCGATTTTAGTGGCAAATATTTTTTTTGGTATCATTAAATAAGATACATACTATATAATTATCAAAATAACTATATTTGTTCAAGAAAAAACCTTAATAATAATAATAAAAATAAAACATACTAGTAAAATAACTATTTTTTGATGTCTGAACAACCAGTACCGGCAGCGACAATACAAAAACAAAATATCAAGGCGAGTACAGTGTAGGAATCTTTTTTCGGTCATTAAATAAAATACATAGCTACTAAAGTATCAAATTAGATTAATGATAAAAATATAAACATATACATACCAGTAAAACAATAATTTGTTGACACTTGAACTACCAATACCGGACGTGCCAATAAGACGAGATAGTTGTGTTCTACCTACAATCACCCATTTGTTAAAAATATTGCAAAAAGCTTCCATTTTCAATTTTGCCAAAATCTTCTCGATGTATAATATCATTATATTATTCATTCACTCATCTATCATTCTATTACCCAATCATTACACACTCTTAAATAATAACAAATTCATAGTTATTTAATCATAATCACAATAAAGTGCTTTTAACAAATATTCAATTATAAATTCATAATACCATTAAAATTTAATTACAATCATCACATATAGTTTAGCATTAAACAATGAGAACAAAAAAAAATATACAAAAAATTATTTGCGTTGGTTTATAAATTTTCTGGCTGATTAAGAAATAAAAAGAAAAAATGAGAAAGAGAGAAAGGGCTGGGGTTTATAATTTGGGATGTTTGGCCCATTTTGGTTAATTTTGGTCCGTTAAGTTTTTTCTTTCTTTCTATTCCTTGAGTGAAACGGCGCCGTTTCACTTATGGAATACAAAATTAAAAAAGTTTCCCTTAAGGAATAAAAAAAAAAAAAAAAAAGGAATAGCTTTGCGGACTGCCCATCGTCTTCGTCAGCGGGGCTGGGAGTCCGCAAAGTGAAACAACAGTGCGGCGGACTGGACGGAGGTGGCCAAGGGTAATACTATTACCCTTGGCTACCAAAGTGCCGTCGCCCAGCCTTAGGACTGCCACTGTCTCTTTAGGTAACTGTCATTTACATCAAAGGTACGATTTTCTTCAATGAAAGATCAAATGCATGTTTTGATTTTTTTTTAATTTAAAAAAAAAAAAGAAGAAAAACTTAATAATAAAAATATGACATAATTTGGAAAGTTTTCCATCAGTTCTAAGTTAAGGGTGGGGAAATTCGGGTCGGAGTTGGATTCGCAAGTTGGCGGGTCAGAAATCATGAACCAGAACAAGATCCGTTTAATATTTATGTCAAATTTCTCAACTAGAACATGATTCGTTTAATAAATTAGATTCAATCAGAACACGACTCGTTTATTTAAATGAGGTAAAATTCTAAATATTTATGCGGGTTAATGGATAACCCAAATGATATGGATAGCCCAAATAACTCGTTGAACCCAATTTCAAAATTAAAACTAAATAATTTAATTAATTTTAAAAACTACAACTTCATGTATACTTAATTTTTTAAACCTATGGAAATAAACTTGCCTATACATACATGCATTTCAAGAAGTAGTTACAAATTTAAAATTAATGGACAATTTCTTACTTTGACCATTTTAGTCTAGTAACTCATTAATAATTACAAATGGGCCAAACATGTTATGCGGGTTACACTGGGTTAACTTAGTTTTGACCAGTTTATTATCCGGGTCAAACGGGTCGACGTGTATAACACCCGAATCCAAAACCCCTCAACCCTAATCAGCCCGTTTATATCAAGTCAGGTTCGTGCCATGTTTCCGTGTCGTGTTAGAAATTATCTGCCCAACCTACAACAAGTAGTAAGAATTAGACAAACCTCATTAGGGGTTTTCTGAAGATTTTACCAGAGGATCAATTATCTTAAAGAGTATATGGGTTGACGGGCAGTCACTTTAACCTAATGGGTTCGTTTCGTGTTGTATCAAACATAGCCAACCATGCCTAAAAGAATGAGTTGTTATGCTCCTAATTCTTCGTTTCAAAGAAAAGAGTTTGGTTATCTTTCCTATCTTTAGAATACGATTTACATGAAAAAGGTAAAAACAAAATAGGAGGGTTCCATGCACCAGTCGGTTGATTAGTGATGTTTAATATTTATTTGACTAATTTTTGAAAACTGGTTACTTGATTAGCTAACTGATAAGACCGGTTCAACCGATAAGCTTTTTTTTTTTTTTTTCCCCTTGCTTTCTCCGGAGGCTGCATTCCTAACCCACATAAATACATGGATTTCCAACGAGTTACGCCCAAAAAGCGAACCATGTATTCTTTCCGGCTAATTTTCGAACTTCTTTTCCTCATTTTGATATCATTTTTTGCTCTGAAAATCGCTTTCGCTTCGAATGAAGAGGCAGCATCCCTTTTGAACTGGAAAGCCAGTTTTGAAAACCAGAACAACACAATACTAGCTTCATGGAATTCTTCCAGCCCATGCAATTGGTTTGGCGTTTCATGCACCCAGCTGGGAAGTGTCAACAAATTGAACCTCACAAATTCAAACATCAAAGCCACACTCTCCAGATTTCCATTTTCATCCCTCCCCAATCTCCAGCTTCTTGACCTGAGCCTGAATCAGCTTTATGGAAGCATCCCATCTGAAATCGGCCTCCTGAGAAGTCTCCAAATTCTCAGCCTAAAGAAAAACCACTTGAATGGCTCAATTCCTGCTTCCTTGGGAAATTTGGAAAACTTGGCTTATTTCTTGGCTTATGATAATTCATTTTCAGGACCAATTCCACCTTCTTTAGGTAACCTGAGTAAATTGGTTTACTTAATACTTTCTGAGAATTCACTTTCTGGTCCTGTTCCTCCTACTTTTGGTAACCTGAGTGCGCTTATGGGGTTAGATCTTTCAGAAAATCGCCTATCTGATTCCATCCCCTTTGAGATAGGAAAATTAAGGTCAATCCAGCAGCTGGGACTGTGTGCAAATGATCTAACTGGAAGAATCCCGACATCGGTAGGCAATCTGAGTAGTTTAACTCATCTGCTGCTGTGCTCCAATCATCTTTCGGGTTTGATTCCTCAAGAGTTGGGAAATCTCAAGGTCTTGGCTGAGCTGCGACTCAATGAGAATCAACTTCATGGCTCTATCCCTCCTTCGTTAGGGAATATGACTGAGTTGAAAAATCTTTATCTCCAATTCAATCAACTCTCTGGCTCCATTCCAGCAAATCTAGGAAAGTTGAAGTTTGCGGTTATCGAAATATATGAGAATCAGTTCACTGGTCATTTGCCTGAAGGGCTATGCAGCGATCAAGCTCTGGAATGCTTGACTGTGAATAATAACAGGCTTTTCGGTCCGATACCAAGAAGCTTGAAAAACTGCACAGCCTTACAAAGAGCCGACCTTCGGGAGAACCAATTCAGCGGTGATCAATCTGAAGAGTTTGGTGTCTATCCGAACTTGTATTATGTTGATCTCGGTGGCAATAACTTTTACGGGGAGCTCTCTAGCAACTGGGGTAGATGCGAAATCCTGCAAACTCTTTCCATTTCAAATAACAACATCACAGGCTATTTACCTCCTGAATTTGGAAATCTGACCATGCTCGGTGCTCTCGATGTTTCTTCAAATCGCATAACAGGAGAGATACCTAAGGAATTTGGGAAGCTGAAATCCATGATAAATCTGTATTTACAAGACAACCAGATTTCGGGTGCTGTTCCTCAAGAATTAGGATCCCTGTCAGAACTTTCATTGCTCAACCTGTCCGCGAACTTACTAAATGGTTCGATTCCAGAAAGTCTAGGAGACTGCCGAAAACTGTTTTCCTTGAGCCTGAGCAACAACAGTTTAAGCCAAAGTATTCCAGCCGAGTTGGGTAAGCTAGTTCAACTTAATGTTCTTGATTTGAGTCACAATTTTCTCATGGGAGAGATTCCACCTGAATTTGCTGTTTTGGGAAGTCTTGAAACACTGAATCTCTCCCACAATCACCTTTCGGGTTTTATTCCAAATGATTTGTCAAAAATGCCTGGAACTGTCCATATTGATGTATCTTTCAATGACTTAGAGGGTTCAGTTCCTAAGGGCAAAGCATTCACAAATGCCACTTTTGAACAATTCATGGGGAACAGAAGATTGTGTGGCAATATAACAGGACTGCAACCTTGTGGCGTTGCCAAGAAAAGCAAAAAATATGCTCTCTTAATTGTTCTCCCTCTCCTGGGAGCACTCGTGCTTGTTTGTTTATTTTCTGGAATTTTCTTATGGTATCAGAAAAGGAATCAGAAAAGAAAGGGAACTCCAGAAGTGGAAGAAATAAATGCTGGCCCCAGTGGCACTAATATATTCTCTGTCTGCACATTTGATGGGAAGAAAATGTATGAGAATATCTTAAAGGCAACAGAGGAGTTCAATGAAACATTTTGCATAGGAAAAGGAGGAAACGGAAGCGTATACAAGGCGAAAATTCCATCTGGCGACACATTAGCTGTGAAGAGGCTTCATCGATTCCCTGATCCGACTACAAATGATCAGAATGGTTTCTTCAAGGAGATAGGGGCCTTGACAACGATCAAGCATCGAAACATTGTGAAACTTCAGGGTTTCTGCTCAAGTCCTAAACACTCATTTTTGCTTTACGAGTACCTTGAAAGAGGCAGCTTAGCCAAAAATCTAAGCAGGGAGGAAGAAGCTATGGGTTTGGATTGGCAGAAAAGGGTGAATATCATTCGGGGCGTTTCCCATGCTCTGTCTTACTTGCATCATGATTGTTTCCCGCCCATAGTTCACCGAGACATAACAAGCAACAATGTGTTGCTGGATTCGGATCATGAAGCTCGTGTTTCAGACTTCGGAACTGCTAAGTTTCTGAAGGCAGATTCATCGAATTGGACTGCACTAGCTGGCACCTGGGGATACATTCCGCCAGGTAACCTCAGATTTTCTTTCCCTTAAAACTTCAAAAATAATTTTTATATGGTTCTAAACTGAATCTGTTTTACTTTAGCACATGAGTTGTTTTGATGTCTACGTGAATGTGGGTAAATCTCACGCACAAACCAAAAATTGCTACTGTTGTCCAAATTTAGGTTTGGGAGCACTTAGTAATTATTTTCAAAAATTGATGGATGAAAATGAAACTTTTCAAATTAAGGGACCAAAATACAACAACAATCAAAGTTAAGGGACCAATGTATCTGAATCCTATGTCCCACTACCTATATTATATACAAATCATGTAACACAACTTTAATCATGCATGCATGCTTTAATGGCAAAAACAATAATAGGCAGTAAAAGTTAACATTGCAACACAATGAGAAAGACAAAAGATATAGGCAAGTTAAGTAGTGCATGTATACAAGTATATATTATGATGACATAATGTGTTGTTTTGCAGAGTTCGCCTACACTATGAAAGTAACTGAGAAGAGCGATGTTTATAGCTTCGGAGTTCTGACACTGGAAATACTCAAGGGGAGCTATCCAGGTGACCTGATTCCTCATTTGATGTCGTTCGCCTCAGCAGAAAGGTCTTTACAACTCGAAGAATTCCTGGACCAACGACTTGTGTATCCGAAACGGGAAGATGAAGAGGTTTTGCTGTCAATCTTGAAACAAGCAAGAGCATGTCTGAATGCCGATCCACAATCCAGGCCAACTATGCAATATGTTTCTCGTTTGTTGACATAACAATCAGGGCCGTTCCAACATAAATAAGTGCCCAGTTCAATAATACAATTTTGGGCCTTTTTATATTGTCATAAATGTAAAATAAATTATCAGATTAAGAGGCATTTATATCAAACAGTCTGATTGTTCGACATGAAAGCTCTCTCTTATCTCCATTATAAACATTCCTTTCTATTCATGTAATCTCTTCTTACTCAATTCAAGGTACTCTTTACTCATTTTCCGCTCTTCTTTTTTGCTCTCTTAATCCTGGGTCTATTTTGGTAAGAGAGAGTTAGAATTTTCAGAAAAATTTCCAGATGAATTAAGAGATAAAAATCAGTTACAAAGATTTTTGGGATGTCTCAATTATATTTCCAATTTCTTTCCTAAATTGAGAATTATTTGTGCACCTTTATTCCAACGATTGCCGAAAGACCCACCCGTGTGGACTGAGTCTCATACTAAGATAGTTAAAGAAATTAAAGAAAAAGTTAAAACATTGCCATGTTTAGGCATTCCACACCCTTATGCATTCATGATAGTTGAAACAGATGCATCAGATCTAGGTTATGGGGAAATCCTCAAGCAGAGAATGGATGATACACCTGAACAATTAGTTCGGTATCATTCAGGGGTATGGTTAGGTCCACAGAAAAATTACTCTACTGTCAAGAAATAAATTTTATCAATCGTTTTATGTATTTCAAAATTTCAAGATGATTTGTACAATAAAAGATTTTTATTAAGAGTCGACTGCAAGTCAGCAAAAGAGATTTTGCAAAAAGATGTAAAAAATTTGGTTTCAAAACAGATTTTTTCTGGATGGCAAGCCATCTTATCAGTTTTTGATTTTGATATTGAATTTATTAAAGGCTCTTCCAATTCACTGCCTGACTTTCTCACGCGTGAATTCTTTACAGGTAGCAAAGATGTTTAGAGAACGGGGTAAACCCCAGGAAACCACTACTTCAACTACTCCAACTCAAGCTCCAAAATCAGTTAAAGATTATGAAATGAAAAGAGAAATCATCTCAAAACCACTCACTCCAAGTACTCAAATTCCAGACTTTCCTCCACTCACTTACATTAGTGCAGCATAGACTCCTTTAGCTAAGTTACAATCTACTCCATTACGATCTCAAACTATCTCCTCAATCCTCAAAAACTCCATCTCCATATTTTACTAGAGCCAAGACCGAATATATTATTCAAACTCATATTCCAAAACCTCCAGAAATCTCAGTTCTTAGAAACTTTACTTCCAGACTTTTCCTACCAAGTAGCTTGTGGTTATCTGATGATACCACAAAAATTCAAAATTACTATGAATTGATTTTGGTAGAAACAAACTCAGTTGATATCACTTATGTTCCTGATAAGATTTCTTACTCAAAATTTGTTATTAAGAAAATTAGACAGCCTAGAGAATTCAATTCGATTCATGAACGACACTCATTTTCAATTAATTATATTCTAGACACCTTTAATTATGTCGATTATATAAATGTCTGGTTCAGGACTTTATATTACCGATCTTTTGATCATTCATGGTTTATTGGCTATCACTCAAGTTTTACTCCAGAATTTCCTGATTGGTTTTATGATTGGTGGGATTTCTTCGGACTAGTTCCTGCTATTTACCCTCCAGTTGTGGAAAAGGGATTCCAGACCTTTGCACGACATACTAAGAATTCATTCCAGACTCCACTCATGTTCCATGCAGAATTCAGGGTTCCTTGGATCTTTGCCTGGAGTTTTCAACTCCAAAATATTCATTCAGACAAGCCTTGCTCCCTCCTTCGGGATTACAGAATCAAGTGGTGGCAAAATTTTAATGTTACTAATTGTTCTCCAAAACAGTAATTCAATTTTTACAGGCAGGCGCCCAGTACAAAAAAGCAATTCAAGACGTCTCAAAACAAACTCCATTATCTAAGGCTCCGGCAGCAACAAAGACTCCAGAAAAGCAGGAAGAAAAGAAAGTCATTCCAGCTACTCAATCAACTCCAGAAAAATCAAAAGAAGATGAAGAATTTGCATAGTTCTACAAAATATATAAACAAATGAAAGAAATGGAAAAAACTCAAGTTATGGCTCAACCCACTACAAGTGTTTCACGCTCTACTGATGAGCACCCTTTTGGTGGACCTCTGGCTCAAGATCTATTTGATTTTACTTAAAAAAAAAAAGAAAGAAAAAGACCCGCAAAAACAATTAAAGGGGCAAATGACTACTTTACCATCGACTGTGCTAAAGTCAGCAATGACGAAGGGCGGCGGACTTCAGGTCACGGATTTCAATTATCTTGGACTCCAAAAGCGGACTTCAAATCAACTCAATTGTTCAAGATCTCTATAAAAGACGAAGATCATTCCATGATACTCAATCGAAAATTCAGCATTATAATCAATCTTTAGAAAGCTCTCTCTTATCTCCATTGTAAATATTCCTTTCTATTCTTGTAATCTCTTCTTACTCAATTCAAGGTACTCTTACTCATTTTCCGCTCTTCTTTTCTGCTCTCTTAATCCTGGGTCTATTTTGGTATCAGAGCTCTTAATCCTAGCGTTGGTAAGCGTTGGAATAAAGGTGCACAAATAATTCTCAATTTAGGAAAGAAATCGGAAATATACTTGAGACATCCCAATAATCTTTGTAACTAATTTTTATCTTTTAATTCATCTGGAAATTTTTCTGAAAATTCTAATGATCTTTGAATTGGTTTGATTTTTCCCAAATAAATTTCATGACCTAAAAATTGAACTTTAGTTTGAAATAACTTCATCTTGGATTCAGAAAGAACTAAACCATTGAATTTAATAATATTAAAAACTATATTTAGATGCTTGAAGTGCTGATCAATTGAGTTTGAAAATACCAGAATGTCATCGATATAAACAATTGTAAAATTTGAGTAATCATTGAATATATCATTCATTATTCTTTGAAATTCAGATGGAGCATTTTTTAAACCAAAGGGTAAAACGTTCCATTCATAATGACCAAAAGGAACTGTGAATGCCGTTTTATACCTGTCTTTTTCTGCAATTTGAATCTGCCAATATCCAGATTTTAAATCGAATTTAGAGAATACCTTAGCATCAAATAACCTATTTAAAAGATCTCTTTTATTTGGATTGGAGATCTAATCCACTGAAGTACCTTTTTAAGGGGTTTGTAATTGATTACCAATCGAGGAACACCTCTTTCTTTTTCATTTTGATTATTAACATAAAAAGCTGGACAACTCCAACAAGACTTTGACTGTCTAATTAAATTCTTTTGCAAAAGAACTTGAATTTCTTTTTTACATAATTCTAATAACTCAGAATTCATTTGGATTGGTCTAGCTTTAGTCGAAATTTGTTTTTCATCAAAATCTTTTTCATAAGGAAGACTCACAATATGTTTCTTTCGATCCCAAAAGGCATTTGGATGATCTGAACAAATATGAGTTTTGAATTTTTCAATAAGCATTTTTATCTTTTCTTGAATATTTGACTGTCGTAGCTGTTCTTCAATGCGAGAATAACTTAATTCTTCCTTTAAAAACATTATTGACTTCTTTTTTGCCTGCAAAAGATGAATTTGCCTATAAATTGAGTTTGACTGTAATAAATCGATTTCTAACTGCTTTATTGGATGAATAAATGGAAACCAAACTTTATTACCTAAACTTTTTATATAAATACCTTCAGTAGTCTTCTTAAAAGAAGTAATTTGAAATAAAAATGGATTGCCTAAAACAACATCATAAGAAATATTTTCTAAAATTAAAAATGAGTGTTTAATACAGTAATTATCTTGACAAATGAAACCATTTGGAAGTTCTTTTTTAATTTTCATAGGAGTACCATTTGCTGCAAGTAATTGTTCTCGAGACTTTGATAAATAAGTATTTGGAATTATACCTTATCGGATGCAAGATTGATCAGCTCCACTGTCAATCAAGGCTACCACAGTAGTAGAAAAGTCTTCAACACCTATAGTAACAAATGAGTACCATTTTTCCATATATTGACTTTACTTAAGACATTTAAAAATTGTTCATCTTTTGGTTCTTCTTCAGAAATTTTTAAACCTTTATCCGAAGATGTCTGGAGTGTTTTGAGTAGAATTATTATCTTGATTTTTTATCAATAATTGTGCTTCTAATTCTAAATCTTTAATTTTTAAATTAGTTAATTAACTTTTTATATTATTTACTTCCTTTTTTAATTGAATTATTTCTTGATGAATATTGTGAGTTTTCCCAATTTTTTGATACCTACTTGTTTTTTTCAAAATTTTCTACTAACTTTGATAAACTAAATGGTACTGAAATCTTTGGAGTGACCTCACTATCTAAGACTAAAGATTTTAATTTTTTCAAATATTCTGACTTTACTTCATTATCTTCAATTTTTTCAACTATATCAAATAAAAATTCTTTGTTACTTGACTTTTTTGGAATGGTCATCATATTAATAGTTTTTTGCTTACATTCACAAAAATCTTTTTCATCTTCTGAAAAAGATGAATTAGAAGAAAATTGAATATTTTCATCATCTGAACTATTAATCATTATAAAGAATTAATTTTCTTTTCTGTTTTGCAATTGGGACTAATATGACCTATTTTACCACATTTAAAACATTTTAAATTCTTTTTATTTGAAAATCATTTTTTCTTTTTATAAAACTTTTTATCGTCTTGGAAATCATTGTTTTTATATTTTCTTGAGTATCTAGGTTTTTTGTAATTACCTTTGTATTTTCTAAATTTCCTATTTTCATTTGAAGGTGCTTTTATACCTGTGATGCCGAATGATTGATAGAAAGAACCCATCTCTTTGCGTTTCGAGCTGTATTTGTTCTGAATTTTGAGATCCTAGCATAGCTGTAAACCTTCTTTTTTAATAAAAGCAAATAATTGACCAAAAGAAACATTAGAGAAATCAATATGATCTGTTCCAATTTCTTTTTGGAGATTTGTCATAACTCTTTGAGAAAATAAATTTGGTAAACCAGTTAAAAGCATATCTGGTCGTCTCATTACTTGAGTTAAAAGCATATCTTTGTACCATCTGAAATCTGTCAAAGTTGGACAATGTAAATTAGTAAGGAAAATCTTAGTGCTAGCTAATTCTTCTTTTGGGTTTCCAATAAAATGAACTGAAATAGCATAAATAAGAAACTCACTACCATCTGGAATTTGAACATATTCATCATTTTCATCTATTTGTTCAGTAGTATGATTAATAACTGTTATTTTTTCATCATTGTTTAAAGCATTATCCCACCATTCTTTTAGTTGACCTGTAAAACCAGAGATCAAACAAAAAGCAATATGGGATTCGTCAGCATTAGTTCTTGCTTTATAGGCTAATCGTGCCATACCCATTTCTTGAAGTGTATTGAGAATTTCATATTCGGATTTTCCATCAATATTCCATTCATATAAAGAACTGCCATCATAATTTTTTGCTAAAAATTGAAATCGTTCTTCGAAAAAAATGTCTGGAGGGCTTGGACGAGAGTAGTAATTCCTATTTGGACCTGATTACCATTTTCTATCATTATTTGAGTTATACCTATTTGGTTTCCTATCGATCTTATTGAGTTCTAATAGAGCTTGACTATCGAACTGATTTTCTACAAGAACTTGAAACATTGGACCGAGAGTCTAAATATGGAGTAGTTTGTTCTATAGTTGAAATTTGTTTGGAAGAACTTGGATCCGAATACTATGGAGCTAAAGAAAGTTTTTTCTCAAATTCTCGTGATAAATTAGAAACTTGAAAAAATGGTTTTGCAGTTTCTACTCGGAATTTCTCTTTTGGTTTTCTTATCTCCAGTTTTGTAGAAATCAAATCAACCTGATTTGCAATTGTATGTAAAATCTGATTAGTACAATTGTTTTGCTGATAAACCTTTTTAAAATCATCAGAATCAATTTTTTAGTTTTTTCTTTACCTTGTTTAAATGGATAAGCTGAAACATTACCTTCTTGAGTTAAAATAGTAAAATCTAATAGTGGAGGATGAACCGAGGTAACTACTTGGCCTGAAATTAAATTCCATTTTTTTATATAAATTTGTTTGAACTTCAATGGTTGGAGTTTCACCGAACTTTTTTAATTTCTCTTTTTGCAAAAAGTAATCTAACTATTTAAAGAAAGGAAAACGATCAAGCATCGAAACATTGTGAAACTTCAGGGTTTCTGCTCAAGTCCTAAACACTCATTTTTGCTTTACGAGTACCCTGAAAGAGGCAGCTTAGCCAAAAATCTAAGCAGGGAGGAAGAAGCTATGGGTTTGGATTGGCAGAAAAGGGTGAATATCATTCGGGACGTTTCCCATGCTCTGTCTTACTTGCATCATGATTGTTTCCCGCCCATAGTTCACCGAGACATAACAAGCAACAATGTGTTGCTGGATTCGGATCATGAAGCTCGTGTTTCAGACTTCGGAACTGCTAAGTTTCTGAAGGCAGATTCATCGAATTAGACTGCACTAGCTGGCACCTGGGGATACATTCCGCCAGGTAACCTCCGATTTTCTTTCCCTTAAAACTTCAAAAATAATTTTTATATGGTTCTAAACTGAATATGTTTTACTTTAGCACATGAGTTGTTTTGATGTCTACGTGAATGTGTGTAAATCTCACGCACAAACCAAAAATTGCTCGACTGTTGTCCAAATTTAGGTTTGTGAGCACTCAGTGATTATTTTCAAAAATTGATGGATGAAAATGAAACTTTTCAAATTAAGGGACCAAAATACAACAACAATCAAAGTTAAGGGACCAATGTATCTGAATCCTATGTCCCACTACCTGTATTATATACAAATCATGTAACACAACTTTAATCATGCATGCATGCTTTAATGGCAAAAACAATAATAGGCAGTAAAAGTTAACATTGCAACACAATGAGTGAGACAAAAGATATAGGCAAGTTAAGTAGTGTGCATGTATACAAGTATATATTATGATGACATGATGTGTTGTTTTGCAGAGTTCGCCTATACTATGAATGTAACTGAGAAGAGTGATGTTTACAGCTTCGGAGTTCTGACACTGGAAATAATCAAGGGGAGCTATCCAGGTGACCTGATTCCTCATTTGATGTCGTTCGCCTCAGCAGAAAGGTCTCTACAACTCTGAAGAATTCCTGGACCAACGACTTGTGTATCCGAAACGGGAAGATGAAGAGGTTTTGCTGTCAATCTTGAAACAAGCAAGAGCATGTCTGAATGCCGATCCACAATCCAGGCCAACTATGCAATATGTTTCTCGTTTGTTGACATAACAATCAAGGCCGTTCCAACATAAATAAGTGCCCTGTTCAATAATACAATTTTGGGCCCTTTTATATTGTCGTAAATGTAAAATAAATTATCAGATTAAGAGGGATTTATATCAAACAGTCTGATTGTTCGACATGAAACTGCATTAAGCGCACACATGCACAACACTATTTCATCTTTAAAAAAAAATAAATCTAGAAATTAAATAAAACATACTTTTTATTTACAAGTAGTGCTTAGAACATTCAAATTGAAATCATTATTATTTTTGTATTTGAAATATAGACTCCTTTTTATATTACCCACACTACTTATACCCGTAAAATCAAAACTTCTTATTATTACTATTATTATAATCTTGTAGAAGTAGGCACTACTATTTAAATGTCATGTATTACATTATTAAAGAGACACTACTTCCACTCTTAAATTATGTACACTATTTATACCCTTAAAGTAAATTTAATTATTATCACTATTATTATTTCTTAGAAATAAGTACTACTTTTAGCATTACATGTGCTACTTTTTTAAAGAGACGTTACTTCTACCCTTAAATTAAGTATGTTCTATTTTACATGTCAAAATTTTTTGCTTATTATTTTTAGAAATAAGTACTACTTTTTATGTTACAAGCATTACTTTATTAAAAAGACAATATTTTTACGTGTCTATTTTAAGAATAGAATTATTCTCTTTAAAATAATTTTTCCTTTAAAAAAATATATCAATTTTAGATAAAATGGGCCTTGAGCGCGTGCGCACCTCGCACGTGCCCAGGGCCGGCCCGATAACAATGTTGATGCGGAGCATGCTGAGTTGGTGATGACGTTCATGGAGAAGTTGGATCACCAAAAATGAGAATGTGGATTTTTGGAACCTCGTGGGGCTATGGTGATGGGAAACGGGCCAACGTAGAATACACATCGCTATACCATGAATTTCGTTGGCCTAATTTCTAGTGTTTGGTAATATCTTTTGACTGCAGTGTCCTTTTTATGTACTGTTTCTTTCCATTTTTCTTATTTCCTTTTAGTAGTTCGATTGCATTTTGGTTTCAGAGATTTTCCTTTTTCTGCAAATTTCTGAGTTTTTGTTATGTTCGAGTTCAAATGTCTTTTCCCAAATAAAGGGCGTGTCGGTTATTGTAATACTAAATTTTTGATACTAAATTCAATTTTAGTATGATATTTTTCCTAATACTTGGCAGTTAATCATAATGTGGATTCAACGAATATGGATGTTTAATTTATTAACAATCGTGCTTCAATTTAACTGTATTTCGAAAGAATTTTCTAGTTTTCATGAGATCCTTATCATCAAGTACCTTCCGCGCGCTTCGTCAAATATCTTGGAGGTGATGAGAAGGCCTAGCTAACTTTACATTCTATGTTCTGTCTTCTTCTATTCTTATTATTTACTAGAGGAACTACCCACTTTAGATCGTGTAAAAGTCATGCCATGGCCAAAAACTCTAGACCCAAGAAACGTTTCCAACACGCCTTATGGTAACTCCAAGCTCGCCTAAAAATAAAAAAGGTCCTGCAAAAATTTATATCCGATAGTCTAACAGTCGCGCGGTAGTATAGAGTCTATACTAAAAGTATTACTATGTGTTATGAAAACACGTGTTTCGCGTATAACATCTGATGTATTGTGTTTAAGTTCTGAAGTCATGATAAATATTTGTATATCATAATAAAATTTTAATTAGATGATACTTACCACTATGATATATTTGAAAGTGAATTTTATCCTATTGTAATTTTAAAATAAAACATTATATTCTCTGTATTATTTTGAACTCAAAGATCACTTGAATACAAAAGAAAATTCAACTAAGGTCGTAGAAAAAAATAAAATAAAAAGTATATTATGAACACTAAAATAATTTTAATCTGTCTTCAATTACAAAAGACTATCTTAGTCTTTGCTCATTCAAACAAAAAATAGTAAATACATATAATTAAATACAATGTCTTCGCTGAATTTTCTTACTTAATTTGTCTCATCCCTGATTTTTATCAGACATTTTTCTTCCCCTGTGTCCCACCTTGGGACAATTCTAAATTAAAAGATGGGATTGGTACTCGTACATTTAATCCGAAAAAATAAAAAGCACAAAACAGAAAATAACATGGAAAAAACCAAAAGCAGGCCAAACGCAATTGGCGGTAAACATGCGTACGGGTAGTGACGTGCTAACTTTTTGCAGTTGAAGTGAGCCTATTTTCAAGCCATATACATTACTAGGTCTCAAATTGTTCTTGGTCATCGTCTGTGCGTTCAACGGGGGAATGCGACACCTAAGACTCTAAGAGGTAATTGGAATATCTCTAATTTCTTGGTCATCGCCTGTGCTAGTTTATTTGGAATATCTCTAATTTCTGGTAACCTCCCCTGTCAATGACTTCAACAATTGCATCTACACGTGGACAAAAGTCGACTTCATTCATTACTTATTTTAAGGTTGAGGGTTCGATTTTTAATTACCTATGTCAATTTTAATTAGATTTTTGTACAAGCTAATAAAACCCCTGCAAGCATATACCTACAAATCTAACTTCTTTCTTTCTCACTCTAAATCTCTATGATTCATTTAGAATAGATCGATAGACAATTATAACTGTTGATGAAAAAAAAAAAAAACCCCCCCAATATAGAATTGATGGCCCATCTTGGTCAATATGTGTTCAGCGTCACAAGAAGGTTTCTTTCGATTTATTATGTATGTTTGAATTAAAGGGCAAAGTTCTAGGTCCGTTTAATGTTATGGCTTTGCAATGTTATTAATTAGGCTCATTGGAGTTACTTTTTTCGTTTCATTAGAAAGATTTGATTTAAAAAATGTATAATTTATTATAAATTTTGAGATAGAACACTTATAATTATGAATCACATATTATTATAGCAGTTAGATTAAGAAGAATAAAAAAGTTTAAAAGAAAATTCTCCTGATGAAATAAATTTTTATGTTGAAAGTGAATTTTTTGAATGTGACAGTAATTATTATTTATTAAATAAATAATTACGTAAAAGGACAATAGTATTCTCCAATAATGATTGTGTTCCTCCAATTATCATGTACATTGACCATTTGGCTTTAATGTCATTTGCCTTATTATCAATTAGTATTTCTGAGCTCAAATGCCTTACTATCAATTCTTCTTTTCAAAACACTGGCAGGTGCAGCACCCCAGGAAATTGTAGGGCAACTTTTCTTCCTTTATTGTCTTATCAAGTGTGGTATATAAAACATTCTAATAACAAATATTACTGTACGTGCAGCAAAAAAGGAAGACATACACACACATATATATACTAGGCATTTCTTGCCCCGCTCCGCTGGGGCTGCCAATTTGCTAAATGTCTAATATGTATTAAAATTAGTGTATAAGCAAAAAATTACACTGAGATTTCTTTTACTTCACAATGGAAACAACCATATTAGTAGAGACAAATCCTTTATTAGATAAAGAATGGCTCTCCAGATTTGTCTGTCATACTTGAAAGTAACATCAATGTTATTCTTCCACAATCTATTTGGACTCAGAGAGCTTAATCACTTGAGATGCCTAGTAGCAACTTCACTGCACATCTTCTGTTTCTCTACACTCCCATGTATTGCCAACCTGATAATCCCCTCTCCAACCATCAATATCTGGAACTTTGTGTAAGATGTATAATGCAATGATGTGATGCCAAACCATCATTTTAAAAAATGTAAAGAATCTAACTTCAGCTCCAGTTCCACAGTTAAACAAAAGATCAAGAGATTTAATTACGTTGGTTATGTGAAAGGCTCAAATACTGGAGCACCACATCCTTAAACAAATCAAAAACTAATCTTTGTAAGATCCATGAATGGTAAAGCTTGATTTCAAAGCAGAATGTATATATTAATTCTAAGCATTGTCTTTATAGAGATTTTACCTTTGAATATCAAAAAGATAAATTTTTTAAAAATTGGACTGCAAGTCTTTTATATATTGTGTTTTATCAGCGTTCAAAGATGGCTACTGAAAGTAGATGAGTGAAAGTGCTAGAGAAATTAACAGCTTAGAATTAATGCAATGATCCATTTCTTCCCCCAAAAAAAAAATGTAATGATCAATTTCTTCCCACAGAGCCAAAGAAAGATATAAGATTAAGGTGAAAAGAGGATCACCATCTGTAGGTATCTTGAACAGAGCAACTTTAAAGCACCGCAGAGTAGAAGCTCCATATATAGTTTCTTTCATCAATAGCTCCTTGACCAAAAGGATGTTGCTTGGTGTGCTTTTGAACATTACCAATTGTTGCCAAGCCTCCTAAGTAAACTCAAAGATCAATTGCAGGTCCTACCGTAAGTGGTATACAGAGTCTTTAGAAAATTTACCTTGAATTTAACTCATTAGTGAAACCAACCAACACAGCAATGCTTCATCCCACTATCACCACCCAATGCCCTAAGGAAAAGGAATTATACTTCTTCACCATCGCAAAACCAATAAAATCTACAGATTTAACATCACTTCAATATCACTTGTGAAAACACACTGCAAAATCTGACACACAAAATTATCTTAACTTATGCAGTTAAACAAAACAACAGACATCAATACAACATAAGCTCAAATAGTCAACATGCTCTATAGAAAGTATCTAGAAAGCAGCTAAATACGTACTTTATTCATATGACATGAAAATATTTATTGTAATAGATAAACACTCCTTATTCAAGTATTTAACTACAATTTTCAGTACCTTTTTTTTTTCCCTTTTGGTTTCCCATAAGTTCATGCATTGTAGTCATTAAACCTTTCAGGACTAAAAACTAATACAAATCAGTATCCTCAATTAAGGCTCTAAGATTTTGCTAACCCTTTCTAAATGGTTTCGAAGTATTTGAACAAGATATTAATAAAGCTATTATAGAAAAAAGATAAAATAGAAACAATGGTATATATGTTAATGGCTAAGACCAGTAACAATCACATTTAAGTGTTCCAAGACTGATCACAGAAACTCGGTACCATAAACCAACAAAGAATCAAAACAAGCATATCAGATATTGCATCAGTCATTTCCACTTACCAAGAGAGAAATCTCCTATACATTTCTCATATCCATAACAAGTCCAATTGTTAGCGTCTGAAACTGCAAATAAGAGAACAGAGGGAACAAACTTCTAACTCAGAAAGGCACCCCAGTAACAGTTATCAGACCTTCAGTCGTGCATCCTCAATAATGGGCAGCATAATGAAAATAGGATCTACTGGAGTGGTAGTATATAAGTGCCCATCTGTTAAAAAAGAAAGATGTGTCATTAAAAAAAAAACACTCTCATGATTCCTCATTATTTAGCACTCAAAGGAAAGGCAGTCACAGTTAAAAGGATTTTCAGAGAGAGAAAACCAGTTTGGTTTGGTGATAATAAAAATTATTGAGTCATAATAAGTCTCATAACCTATTACTGCAGTAATTTACCACAATAACCTCCACAAAAGCTTGACACATTATTTCATGTGTCAAAATTTCTTATTTTTTAATTAAATTTCCTGTGCATACTATCTGCATAAGAAATTTGTCACTTCAAAAACCATGGAGTTTAACCTCCAAAAGTATCCTAAACCAAAATATAGATAAGTCAAAAAACGTTGAATGAATTGGAGAAGGTCATTGTTGTTGAACAAATATAGTTCAAATAAAATTAACACAGCAAAATGCACCCAGAGCAAGCATCAAAGAGTTGAACGATAAGATGACAATACTCCTAGTCAAAATTCATCAGAAATTGGTAAAACATCTTCTAATGATATAATGCCTACATGGATTCTAATGCATACATTAACGTAATAAGCATGCATAAAATTGATGACAAATTATACTAAACACCCTCAAAGTTGAAAATAAACCATCTTTGATGATGCCTTGGAAATTTCTTGCAATATTCTATTCTCCCTTCCAAGACAACAAATACCACTCGGATTAGCTTTTGCATCAAGTGGCGGAGAGAGGAAATGCTCAGATTAGTGTATTAGGTTAGACCAGAGAATGGTGATACCAACATGGCTGCAATACTGGTTGCATGTGAGGGACAGAGGGCAGAGCAAAGACCTACAAGGATTTTCTCCACCCCTCCTCCTCTCTAACATGCCATCCAGGTTGCCCCACCAAGATACGGCCCACCCATTTGCTCATAACTAAAATAATTCTGAGCCTTATGAGAGGAAGAAGAAGAGGACATGGGTCATATAAAAAGGGCGTCTGATCGAGAGAGAAAATAGAATCAGGGCTACTTTGTTTCAACAGAACCATAGGGGTAAATTTTGAGGATATTGTTTCAAGGGTAATTGAGATCTAACGTTGAAGAAATCATGGGCTAAAACAGAGAGGTGAGGTTTCACCTTCAACATCACCTCTGTAATAGCAAAGAGTTGTTTTCCACAGCGAGGAAACTGGAAAGTGAGGGAAATAAAAACTCAACAAGTAAACTAAAATAGAGGCCAACAAACTTGAAAAAAAAAAATAAAATTCAATCTTCAAGCAAGTAGGTGATCCAATTCACAATACCAAGAATATATGTTAGCTTCAGGGCTGTTCATAGTTTAAACAGAAAATCAAACACTTCATGTGCGTTAAAAGTAAACAACAAAGCAAACTGATCAAACAAATGAAGAAGATAAAATACATGCATGCTCATGATCAACCGCTCAGGAAACACACGGTAATCGCAAATTATAGATTCTCAATAAACAAATATGAAAGTAAGAGGAAATTATAGAGAACGAATCGCATAAGGCTACCATTGAAACTCACCCGATGAATAACTGAAGCTAGTGAAGCGGAAGATTATACTTTTAATCAAAGTCGGAAATTACAATTCACAAGACTAAAATTTACCTGAACAAACTACGCTGATCAATTTTCAAAAATCCTAATCCAAGCCTTCGATCTTCATCTCAAAATCCCAATTTTTTTTTCTACCAGTTGAACTCCAAACAACAGAAGATCAATTTGAGGCTTTTCTTTTGTTCTGGAGAAAAATGGAAAAAACAATAAAGAATCCAATCAAAGCCAAATCTTTATCTCAAAATTTTCCAACTGGAAAACATTTTAACAAAGAAAATCAACTGAAGAGTAAACGGGTAAATTAACTTTCCAGGTTAATGAATAGTATCAATTAATCGAATGATATTCAGAAGAAAAAGGGTGAAAAGAGAATGAAAATATAGACCTCATAACGCACCACCGAGCACCCGCACTGACCAGATCTCTGAACAATCATTCTCCGATATTCGCCCAAATTTCTACAATCATCTTCATCGTGATCACAATACCCACTCTCCAGCGCCCATTTTCTTTCTCAAATAAATACTCAGTCATGAAAGAGAAACTACGGTAATCTCCTAATTTCTTTTGGGTGAGAGTTTCTGTTTGATGGAGGAAACTGGAAGAAGAAGGATATCAATTTGAGGCAGAGATCTGCATTTTTGGGAAGGGACGGGGAAATGAGACAATCGCTCACCGGAGAGGGAAGTCGATGCGTCGTGAAGAATCTGGAAGGATGGAAGTCGATGTACACGACGGGAGAAGAATCTGGAAGGAAAAGAGTAGTGAATCGAAAAGAGGAGAGACGCGTGTATCTCGAAAGCTACAAAGGGCAAAATCGGAAACGAAAAATGCCATGCTTTCTCTCATAAGGATAAAATGGGAAATACAAAAAATGGACAACCACCAAAATCTACTGTAGCTAAGCCATTCGTGCTTTATATATAAGTATATATATATATATATGTATATATATATTAAACGTGATTCACTGTTAACTGATCTACTTTCACTACGGATCTGTTCTTTTTTATTATTTTGAAAATATGTTTTTAAAAAATAATTTTATAATATAAAAAAATATATTAAAAATATAAAAATCTATAACTGAATAATAGAAAATTAATTTAAAAATAATAAAATTAATTATAATATATTAAATTTATTATTAAAATCAAAACGAAAACTAAAAGAACATACCCATAAACACACAGTAGCTAGTTGATTAAATATACGAATCAAAATAATTGAAAAATAAAAAAGTTTACAACGTAGTTTCCCTCTTATCAACGTACAATGTTGGCATCTCATGTCTTCCCTCAAAGAGTGAAAATTGGCCCTTTTTTTTTTTTCTTTCCCCCCTCTCATAAAAAGCCAAAAGGCTTCGTCGATAGACTCAATACCAACCACACAGTCGAAAGCCTTTCAGGACACATTTAATTCGACCGTTCAAATCTCTTAATTAATCAAACAAATTTTCTTTGCAAATTGCAGAACTTTTATTATGTTCATTGGAGATGAACAATAATTGTTATTCTATTTGTTCTTAAATAAATGCTATTAAAGTTTTTTTTTTTTCTGTTCTCCCAAAAATAAGTGTTAGTCATTTTGTTCTATTAGAAGAGTTTACTTTCAAAAATAATTTTTATTCCAATAGAAGAGTGTACTTTTAATTAATCCTTTTACCCTTACTAATATAATCGTATATGGTTTACAGTTAGTCCATACTTAAAAAGTATAGATATAAATAGAATAAATTATGTCAAATTAGCTATTTCATGTGTTGTATTAAGTTGCACACCTTTATCAAAGTAGAGTCTTTTGGAATATTATGCAAGAAGTAATATATAATGAAAACCAAGAAAATGCCTGGTAATTAAAACTTGAAAGACGGGACCGCCAGTTTAATGGACTAATACAATTCACAAACTGAACTCATATCGCTTACACGTAATAGCGTGCATGACAGTTTGTAATTTTCTTTACTAGAATACCACGATAACAAAGTACACCAACCATTTAATAAGCTATTCTCGCAAAAAAAAAAAAAAATACTGTTTTATTCGCGGGGCTTGCCCTTGTAGCATCCACCACGGTCGGAGGCAGTGGCGGATCTAAGGGGGTGGGGTGATTCTCGGACCTCTCCTCCACTCTTATTACCACTATATATATTTAAATGACAAATTATTTTTATGTGTGTATTTAACTATAAGAAAGAAAATTCTTCATATGTTGGATCCCTAGCTCGGAAATCTTTAAAATTCTTTTTATGAATTCGCCACTGGCTGGAGGATGATTTGATTAGCAGACGGGCATGCATATGCAGGCTCCCGAGGAAGAACTAGGGCCACAGCAAATGTTGCCTTCGGAACACTTTCCATTGTAAGTAGGAGGATAATGTGACGATCCCTGTTCGTCATTTCCTGCAGCTAGCATATATAATTCCACAGAACTAAATTAATTAATGAGCTATGCATATAGTGTTATATTAATAAATATAAATATTCGTTCAGATTAAACCTAGTTCTTTGAGTATTTTCTATTATCTGAATTTGCAGTGTCAATTTCCCAGATTCCGAGCTAGCCCAAATGACTTTTCATTAGAAAAAAGAGGAAAAGAAAAAAAAAAAAAAACATAAAAGAAGAAGAAAGAAATTCTGAGAAGAGCAAACATTAGTTGAGAATAAGAGAGAAAACAAAATTTTAATGTATCTTACTTTCAGCCAAATCTCTAGCAGTGACCTCTGAGGCAATGAACATCATGGCTATTGCCAAAAGCCATAGGCAAAGAATAGGCTTGAAACCCATCCCAATATTCTTTGTAATTATTTTTTTTTTTTTGTAATAAGAAAAAGAGACTTTGAGAAGGATGAGAGCATATTGCTTGAGGAGTCTCTTATTTATAGGCAGATTTACCTAACAAATACTCTCTTTGTTCAATTCTTCGTGTCAAAATTGTAATTAATGGACACATACATCTAGAAAACTATACTAGTAAATTGGGGGTTGGAAAAGTGGTAAGAGGGAGGGTTTACTGTCTTCATGTAGTAAGTTTGAATTTTGGAGTTTGCAAAGTGAAAAGAAAACAAATATATATAGTACTTTCCATATTGTCCTAATGGAAGAGTACTCCGGTTTTAAAAAATAATTTTGTCCAATGAAAATTGGCTAGTAAGCCGTGTTGCCCAGCAGATAAGAATAATGGCCCTTCCACAAAGAAAAAAAGAAAAATTTAAAACTAGATGTATCGGTATATTTCAGTACCAATCAATATATATATATATATATATATATATATACAGATATATTTGCACCATATAAAAATAAAAAATCAACATTAATTTAGTTATAAATTTTATAATTTATTTTTATTCCATTGATCTCTTCAATAGTATTAGGGTCCGTTTGAAAAAAGTTAACGTTTATATCTGAATGTTTAATGCCAAAATCATAATGTTTAATTGATTAAGCACTTAACATCTTAATGCTGAAATGTATTTTCTGAACCTCTAAGTCATAACTTTTACTGCTTAAATTTTTCTAAAGAAAGTAAGCAGTGCTTAATCAGTTAACATGTTTGAAATTTTGTTATCAAACAGAGCGGAAGTCAATATTGTTTAATCAAATAATTTTAAACATTAAGCACTGTTATCAAACCGGCCCTTTGTCAAATTCCGTCGCTATTATTGCCAAGTGAAAGGAGCTCCATCTCAAGGTTTAGCGCAAAAAAAAAAAAAAAAAAGAGTAGAATGCGTATTTCGAAGTGTGAGGAGTCATGACTTCTTTGCTCAGTGCGAAAAATTTGCTGGAGATGGAGGTATATACGCACGCATGAAATTACTATTGAATAGTCTCTAAAAATATTCATGCTTGGTACTAACTTGAATTTCAAAATGCAACAGAAAAGTCATCCCTTCAAGTGAAAGTACGTTGCAAAGCCAACCACATGTGCTTTTTCGACCTTGGGAACTAGTTTGCAGATTATATTTCATCAACTATATATATATATATATATATATATTTAAAATTTTAAAATTCTCGAGGGACTAAATTGTGATGATCTCATCTTTTTCTTGTGAATTTTCGGTCATCATGAATAATTGGTCTAAAAATTCACAAGATGACCAAAACAATGTAGCTTCGTCCTTGCTTCAACAGAGGAAAATACCTTATTTCAACGAATGTTCCACGATTTTTTTTTTTAAGAGGTATAGTTATTTTATTAATATAACACACACACACACACAAAGTCTTTCACTAGTTCAGTCCAATGTGTCTTCTTCCTCTTTAGTCATTAATTTACATCAACTTTAAAGAACCCCTTTTTAATTCTTTTTAAATTAACAGTCGTGCGATTAGATACATTTCTATCCCAATTAGTATTAAGACTCAGAGAGGAAACAATTGTTAGTCTTATCTGCCGGCTCTCCTCTCTTCATCACCTTTCGTACAAGATTTGTTCAGCGTAATTATGAGTTTAATAAATTATGCGTAGCTCAGATTTGATAATTACGAAATAAAATATTATATAATCAATTGTATTGACTGTTTCATGATTTTATGTCAATTGTTGGACGATTTCCAACGCTGATCTGGCCGGTTTTGGACTATTATTTTAGCATCTTTGAAGGCAGTTCTCACGGGCTTTTGCCCAAGTTGTTAGTGTTTTATGGCAGGTTTAGAGAACAGCCCAAATAAGGAGGAAAGACTCTAATACAAGGATTTTGGAGCAAGAGATGTTTGGGTAGAATGTCACACGGGTTGTGGCCTAAAAAGAAGGAGAAAACTGAAGCCCAGTAGAGCAGCTAAAGTTCTAGAAGGTTTCAGAAATTACTGCAGTAGAAGTAAAAGCTAAATTTCTAGAAGGTTTCAGAAATTACTGCAGTGAAAGTTAAAAGCAGAAGCTCCAAAAGAATCTCCAGAAAATCAATCGGTTGTTTCCTTCATCTGAGTGATGTGCTGACTTTGTCAAAGATTGCTTTACTCCTTAACTGATGGGATATTTTTACTGAGAGATGATTGTTTTCCTCTCTATAAATAGGGGTGCTCTCTAGGTAGAAGGCATTCAGATTTGCATTCAGTATTCATTTTAATTTCCCATTCTTTATTCACGTAGAGTTCTTTCTTTAGTTCTGATAGAGTTAGAATTTCATGATACATTATTCTAGCAGTAGTTCTATTTTATTTGAGAGTTCCTTCCGGCAGGCTACCCATTGCCCAAACGGGAAGAGTATCCAGTAGTAATTTTCAGTAAAGTATCTCTATTTCATATTCCATCCTTGCCTTCATTTCATGGCTGCTTTAATCTTATTTCGTGAGATGTTTAATTCTATGAGTAGCTAAATTCTCTTATTCTAGTATTATGTGAGAAACCTTAACCATTGCATGTATGAAACCAAAGCATGAATTCCAGTCTAATTAACTAGTTCCATAATTGCCTGTGTTTATATGTCTAAAAACTAAGGTCGTATTAAGTCTGATCACCTTAATATAGATCTGGTAGGACCAGTGAGTGGCACGACTACCGGCCGAGTAGTACAGGTTTAATTGGGTAGTAATCTCTTGAGCATCGTCGAGGGGGGTTACTGGTTTTGGGTTCTTCTTATTCTTAATGCTTCTAGCTTAGTTAATACGGTGATTGCGGGGACTCGCGGCCTGTTAATTAAACTAGATAGGGAAATAACCTTTGACTGTGGGGACTCACGGGGGTTATCGATTCATTAAGGGAGAATTGGATTATGATTGCGGGGACTCGCGGTAATCTATAACTGAAACGACATAGGATAATTAGACAGAAAAAGGGGTTTATGATTACATGCATACGGTTAAGGTGGATTGCATAATGCTAGGATATTCTTCTTAATTGATTCTTAATCTATTTTGCATATTTGGTTTTGCTTATTTCACATTTCTACAAATTCAAAGGTCTCTAGGAGACACAAAAGGTGACTGCTAGTCAAGTTTGGTTAATTTGCATATTAATTGGAAATTGTGTTGAATTTGCCGTCTCTGTGGATCGACCCTGTACTCTGCTGTGCTACCTTTAATTTAGCTAAATTGGTGCAGGTTTTTAACAGTATTTTTACTGCATTTGATAGTCCTACGACGGGTTTATCAAACGCCATTAGTAAAAATTTTTATTTTTCCAAGAAAAAATTTAAGAAAAAGATGCTAGGAGGAACATAATAACCAGAATTTTAAAAACCATATTACGAGCAACAAACCACCAGTTTAATCCCTCACAATTTATTATATGCTCTTTTTAATCTTCTTATTTAAAATATCCTTTACATTTTGATAATATACTTTATGGCACCTCACAGATTTTCTATTATCTGTATTTATGTTTAACATACCAATAAGAGCCTGATATGCTCAATGATTAAAGGACAAAATTGAAATTGAACATTAAATATTGTCCCTCAATTTAGAAATTATAATGTTATGGAAAGATTATATATCTATCCAAATTAAGACCACCTCTAGCTAATATTTGGAGTTTAGTTGAATTGTTTGATATTATATATAAAAACACTTGTTAAGATCTGAGGGGAGGGAGGGGAGGGGGGCGCAGACGCGGAGGGAGGTATCAGTCTGGTGGGGCAATCTCAAAATTTTATTTTTATTATATAGAATTTCAAAAAAAATTATATTTTATCCTACCAAAAATTATAATAATAAGGGTAATATTTATACCAAATAATTTTGCCCCTTCTGACCTTCGGGGCCTGACTCCGGCACTGGGGCAGCAAGAGTAACTAAAATCAACGAGGTATTATATTTTGAACACTACAGTCGGATTAACAATTTTAACAAACTTTGAGGATAGTATACATATACCTAATTCACCTTTGAAAAATGTGGAGAATACCTAATTCTCAACGAAAGTTCCACGACTTTGACTTAATCAAAGTCTTTCATTTCACTCTCATGTGATCTTCTTCCTCTCTTAGGTAACTGTCATTTACATCAAAGGTACGATTTTCTTCAATTAAAGATCGAATGCATGTTTGATTTTTTTTTTTTTTTAAAAAAAAGAAGAAAAACTTAATAATACAAATATGACATAATTTTGAAATTTTTTCATCAGTTAAACGTTAAGGGTGGGGAAATTCGGGTCGGAGTTGGATTCGCAAGTTGGCGGGTCAGAAATCATGAACCATAACACGACCTGTTTAATATTTATGCCAAATTTCTCAACTAGAACATGATTCGTTTAGTAAATTAGATTCAATCAGAACCCGATTCGTTTATTTGAATGAAGTAAAATTCTAAATATTCATGCGGGTTAATGGGTAAC